>CAJQUW010011594.1:0-12075 GCA_907163375.1 Prostheceraeus crozeri
ACTATATCATTATCTCTTGTGTGTTGGGATGTGAATGATGTTCATGCACATTTGGTTCGAATCTGTGGAATGACGCCGCCAGGTTGGATGGACTCAACGACCAATTGCGTTCCGTGTCTCAAAGAACATGGCTCTCCCTCTGTCTTCCGTTATGTGCCACCCAACAGATGATGTACCATGATCATGTTTCTGTCATAAACTATTTCGCCGTCTTTTTACATTTTTAAACATTCCCAATGACCAAATAAGGAAAACGGTAGAGGAGAATAAAATTCATCGTCTAAACCCAATTATAAATAACATATTGATACAATGTTCTTTAAGACTAAGGGACAGAAATTGTAGTTTGTCAAGCAAATTATATTTCCTTTCTAAATACGGTTTTACTAGTCACTTTCGACACCCATGAATTGATTATCACGTGAGTGAAATCCACTTCAGATAGGCAGAATTAGAAACCCTACGAGCCATACTTCAACTAATGAATTGGCAAAATTACAGGCCGAAAATTCCATCAGGAAAAATAACTCACAACACGCAGAATTTGAGATCTTTGATAAGATGTTAAAATCGATGAACACAGAACCGAGCATTAGTTTGTAACACCAAGCCCTAAATAGGCAGGATATTGAACAGAGCACAATCAATTTATGTATTTCATGTAGCCACCAAAACGCCAGTTATGCAGAAGCGTAGATTTGACTAACCCCATTTCATAAGGGGTCAATTAAAGATGGAACTAAATTTATGGGGTCCGACAATGTCACGGGCAGGTCGAAGTGACTTGACAACCCTAAATACACGGTCGGAAGCGCTTGAGCGCAAACACCAAATAACCTTTCTGTTCAATTTTTCAAATGAACTAATAACACTCACTATGTAAATTTCGGAGCTATCCACATCCATTTATCGACTGCAAAGATCCAGCAAAAATTCCGCGTATGTCTATTGTAAGCTTCGAGAAAGCCATGCTAACAATTGTCGTCCAATTTTAAAATTATGATAACAGGCAAACAGGATAGATCTACAGAAGTAGTATGATGAAAAATCGATTATGAACATGCGATTTATATTACTGAGAAGAGTGGCAAATATGACCTACTATAATTGTACAGATGAAGAATGTAACCAAATATTTGAGCCAATTCGATTGCAGGTAATTCCCTCACACCTTCAATTAACTTCACATAACGCAGGAACAGGCAAATTGGATTGGAAGTCCAAAAGATACATCTGTTACCACCATGTTCATCATTGTGCACACAAGCAGTTTTATCGAAGTCTTTTTTTATAAGTCTTTATCGAGATGTTTTTTTCGGCTATTTGCGTAGGCCCCAATTTTTGTTAAACGATGAGGCATATGATTGCAATAAATGCCAGCAACAATACTCTAGCAATACTCTAAGAGTCAACATTTTGAGTTTCTAGCAAGACTATATTTGTTAATTTATTTTTGTGGAGCACAATACCCTTGAGAAAGAAGAATGGCAAGCAGCAAAAAATATTTTTGGGGGGTAACGTAAATTACAAATATTTGCAGCAGTAATTTTCAAATAAATAATAGTTGTATTTAAGAAACAAATTAACAACTTTCACAACTGTCATCACAGCAAACATCTGGCCCTTTCATTGCGTCAAAAAATCCGCAGCCAAATTGGTGAAAGCTTGAAATCCTAACATTGGAGAAATTAATATCATGCAACCCATAGATTTCCTACTCCTATTGAAAATGCACTTTCAATTCTATTTTCACGTCAAGATTGATATGAAGTTATCAATGGTGCTCATTGTGTTTTCCTGGTCACCTCCTTCTTTCCTGAAACCTCCCTCACCCCCAAGCCTCCCTACTCTCCCGTGGACTGGAACCGTCCCTGCGCATCACACACATCTCCATCACTTTTTTATTCTACGCCTTCCCTCTTTCACACTTCAGTTTCATACTCCTGCCCTCTTCTCGCCTCTTCTCCATCCTCTCCTCTCTCCGTTCACTTCCAAACCTCCCGCCTCAACCCAGTCCCATTCCCTCTTCCAAATCATTTTTTTTTCCGAGAAATGCTTCAGCTTCCGGTTTTCCTCCCTTTTGTTGGCCCATCCTCCTCCCCACAACTTCTTTACGCCTCTTCTGCGAGCACTAAAGTCCATTACCAGTAATCTTCCAATAATCGTTTTGGAGGCGATCTATGTTTTAAAAGATTCATTTCTCAGCCCCATCGATTATTTTAGTTCCGCTCGGTAATAGCAGTGAATTTTGATATTCTTTGCGCAAAAGTTCAGTACGGGGAATATTTTTTATCGCTTCGGTTGTACAAGTATCAGTTTTTTCGATGCTTTTTCCCGCTGTTCGCAGGAAAGGAAAAGCTACATCACTGCCTACATAGCAGTAAATAATGTATCCCATACTCTATGACTGACTGCCTGTACTACTAATTTTGCTCGCCAAGGTACTAGCCAAGGCAGTCGGAAGACCAACAACCGATCAAGGCTTTCTAGGTATTCTTCGATTCAAAGACCTCCCAAAGCTTTTTTGTATGAACCAACCATCGTCATCTGGGCATTGCCGACGTCATGCCCAACGTAATAGCAAATGTGCGACTGACATGGCACGCATTATGCGATCGAGGTAAGACGAACCCCTCCTTTGCTCTCCCATTGGAAAGTACTGTTCCACAACATAAAATAAAAAACCACCTTGCTTCATCACACTTTTTATCGCTTAAATTCGAAAATAGCTCAAATATGAGGCTGACTTTTGTTTTGGAAAAACAATTCTTCTGATGGTGTGTAAAAAAAGTATCAAATAACTTTTCTGATGAAAATGAAATTCAGATAATATAGCTAACCTGGACATCCTGATTGATCACAATACCCTTATCTACATAATCTGTAGTACCATAACATAATTAATGATCAACAACATAGATTTCGCAGGATTCATAGTCCTGGAATCCAGATAGCAGGGTTGACCTTGTTAGCGTTAACTAAATTTTTTGGAGGCGCGTGTAAAATGTATCAGCAGCACTGGCAGACCCGAATCGCTTCAAGTGAGTTGAAAAGTGTGTGACAAATGCCGGAAATAGCTCAATAAGAAGGTTGCCTAGGTTGCGTAGATTCAACAACCTACCTTGGCGTGTAAAGCATCAGTAAGTCTGTCAGCAAGATTTTCAATTTTCAGTGCATTTCTCGTGTTTTCCGACAACTTTTCTCTTTGAATGAAATAACAAATTCAGTGTGTTGAACTGTATTGATGTATACATGAATTTAGCAAATTATTCCGAAAAAGTTTCTGATAGTCTCAAAGAAATAGTCTTATAAGATACTTAATTGTTCAAAAGGGCTAGATAAGAAATATATACCTAAATTTGAACCCATTTTCGTACGGTCCTTATCATGGCAAAAAAAGCATTACGGCAATGGTGCGAGATTGCTGTTTTGTCTGCTGCGCGATGTGCGATACGACAAAAACCTAAAAAATGGCCTATAATATAAAGCATGATTCACTGATATTATATAATAAGTTTCAAGAATGTTCATTCAGCAGTTTCTCTGAAAAAATTGTTGAGGATGAGATGGGTAATCGCAATTTAATCCAGGCCTACTATCAATTTGGAAGAAAAAATATTCACACGAAGACTGATGGGGCATGATGAACACTCAACTCCCTCTGAAGAATTCATGAACTATTAACCCGTAAATACCCATGGGGATTACCCATTTGGATCAAAAATTTTAAAATTATGGATAGTGTAGTAGACATCAGAGATCAACTTAATTAAATAAAAATTTAATAACTGGTCTTCAGAAAAGTTAGGGCCGTAAGCAGATTTCAACCATCGGGCATTTTATGCCACAATTGCAAGAAAATAGAATCACTTTTTTTCAATCAAATATTTCTAATAAAACAATCAAAGACTTATGTTTTCCAAAAGATCATCTCTATGTAATTTTAGGACTCCAAAAGAGTTTCAAGCTGGATGGATGATAGCTGAAGAAACAGTTTTCATGTTTCCGCCTGTAAGACACAAGTAGAGCTATAGGCATTTCGAGCAGAAATAATGTGAGTAAAAAATGGATCATGAGTCACAATTGTAACAACGAGCTCTGCTCTCACTTGTGGATCGGAAAATGATTCGACACAATCATACCGAATGGCCAATGTCGGCTCCCTGGAGCACCTTATTGGCTGGACGTTTTCCGTGCACGGGATCAGGTCCTCTAGAAAAAGAATGGCCGACCTAGTCTTATTCTGCAGCTTCACAAGACCACGTCGGCTTACGTTGAAGTTATGAAAGGTCTTCAGCGGTTTCCGTGTCCTGGAAAATACAGATACGAGAAAATGAAACCTCACTTGTATACTATACACGGATTCAAAGATGTTAGTTTCATCATTATTACACATAATACTCATACATATTAGCATATTTGTATGTTTCCATTGTCTATTGGAGAATGAATTCAAGCTAACATTCATTATTCTCTATTCATAGCCACGAAAGAATATTTTACCAAGATCAAGAATTATATAAAGATCAATAAGTACGCGTAAAATATAAACGACATGGACCTGTGCGACATGAATGAAAGATGAAAACAAATGACTTCAGGTCGTTTAGGTCCTTAAAGCCTTCAAAACTGAACTGCAAAATCGAAATAAGATGCCTTGAAATAACATGAGATTATATGAAATAAACAATTGCTTACGTCGAGAGGAAAACATGCATTCAGGTAGCCCCTAAATGAAACTGTTGGGCTATAGTAAAAAGAACAAACATTGGACAGATAATGTTATTTCTCGCAATTCCATATTCTAGCCTTGCACGAAGTTTTCAATGAACATGTATGATATATCTCGATTTCATGAATGAAAGAGGCCTAAGTGAATATTGTGCGGTACTACACTGGTAAATCCCATTTTGTGAAGCTTCTCATCCTATAAAAAAGCCATGCATTCACCAATGCCAAATGCGTCATGTGTATGCCAAATGAACATGCGCCACCGGATTACTTCGTAAACATTGTATTTGTACAATTGACACAAGACTGTCCATTAGATCGATTCCTCCCATGAAAGCATAAGTCCCTCCGTGATAATTTCTGTGCATGTAATAGCTGACAATATACTTTCGACTTGCGGTCGATCCGCTATCGTTGAATTGTCCTTTGGGATTACTTCGACTCCAGCATACGTTGAAGATCAGATGGACAGAACGATTGGTCGGAACCAATTTGACGGCAATCATATTACCCATCCTTCATTGACTATTATAGTCATACGATCCACGCCCTTGGGCTTTTAAGAGTTTGGTCTGATATCAAAATTGATCTGCTGGAATTCTGTTTTTGTCTAAAGGTACCTGTGAAGTGAAATCCTCTTTCACTTACCTCGAGCTTGGGGGTTTGAAAAAAAAAAAACCGAAAAAAGGGGCAAGCGTGAAACAAAATAGTTATCTGCAAATATTTTGAACGGAAGAACCTAGTCACGGCAGGCTTTCGCATAATCGCAATGACATGGTACCCCTCAGACCCCCGAACTCGGCTAGGGATTTTCAATGGCTTGTATCCCAGTAAATAGCCACTTTCAAAGTCATAAACAAAACCGGAATGAAACCAGCTCATTGCTGCACAGTGAAAATGCCACTTGTGGGGTTTCTGAGTGATTATATTGGCGTGGTCCTTTTTGCCCTTTATATGCTATTGAGATTTTCGTCAAACAGCAATTGATTTTCTTTCAGGCGATAACCTCAAAAAATACTGACGCAGAAAGAATACGAGAAATGTCCGAATTTTCCAAGTTCTATCGTTTCCTGTCTATGTTCTCGTCTTTGTGTTGTCAACACAATGCAAGTAGCGAGATAACTGTCTGAAATCTATTCCTTGACATAACAGAAGCCGAACTGGCTCGTACCCATGGTCTCCTTGGCAAAATAATCTTTGATGTTGAGGCATCTGACAATGCCCATTTATTTGAGTAGCATTCGCCAACAAACGATTTTCCCATCTCTTTGGATTGGTTCCCAACAACTGTGGAGAGCTTTAATTCTTTGAAAGAAATAAATAAAGTGATTTGTCTCTTATCCCAACTTTTCGAAAAATCAGATCACTGTAGATACACTTTTGAAATAATTCTAGGGGAGATTTCAAATCATTTGGCGGGTCGAATTCATGAGAAAACGAATGTGACTATTAGGTTTGAAAGTCCTTTCTTTCTCCAACGGTCGTACTATGAATCTTATCTTTCTTTACTGTTCCTGTTGGCACAAGCCTCCAAGATTCCATCCGAAGTAATCTTCTATTTCTTCCTCACCTCTTGTCGCCTTCTATCTAGCACGTCATGAATCACTTGCCAAGAACCAGTATCTTCTTCATCGGAACTTAGCAACCCATCGCCACTCTCAATTCCATCAAAGTAATCGAATGTATTCGGATTCAGAACCATCGTACTCTGCTGAATATGTGGAGGTCGTTTCGAGATCTTTCCAATCGGCCCCCGGATAGGCTTTGCTTTTTCTGATGTGTTGGCTGAAAGTAGAAGAATACTATCTTTCAGTCGACATAATAGTCAGCAATAACTTCCTATCCTAAAATAAGTTATCCACAGAATTCTACATGCATTTTTATTGTGGACCAGTATTGAAAGTTTATCACATTTCATAATCATGAATGCGATATGGCCTACTTGCATGCTGTGTACCGCACAATGTAAGCTTATGGGCCCAACATATCTTTATGATGACTACAATCTAAGCCTATCAGGATTTTATTATAGTGTTACAAAACTGCAAGTCAACACCCCAATAGATTACTTGATACATTCACGAAGTTTTTATTCATCAGCACGATAATGAATGTTAGAGTCCACATGTGGGAGAAGATTGTGATATGCAAACAAGCATCTCATCACAACACACTTATTGTACTAACAGAAAGCCCAGCGCGCACTAATGGAGTTGCAGGCAGGCAAACTTGTCCGCTTGACCCCCCAAGGTCGATAGTGTCGAATCCTTTTTGAATGAACTATAGCAGTCATCCTGTGATATTCTCTTTTAAAGTATTAGTATTGTGTAATCTAGTATTCGAACATTGTGCGATTATGTAGCACAATTGCTACCAACCCCCTTTCCCATGCAAAAAGTGATTGAATCCCCATTGTAGCACATTTGCTCCACCATCAAAAAATAGTCCAACTCAACCCTAATTTCCCCTCAGCCCGCAATTATGCTCTGTCCTTATTTGTGTGGTTATAAGCTTTCATAAAATGCATGATAATGTCCATATTTAATCTCGTTTGCGTCTAGAAGATTGACTTGTTGGTGAATACATACCTTGTTCAACCGTCGGCAACATGATTGGGTATGGATGAAACTGATATTTGATCCAAATACGCGTCAGCATCGAAAAAGGAAAAATAGCACACTTAAACTCGTAGCATGAACGTCACTGATGATTAGCGTCAGTATGAAATTTTCCTTCCTAGGCATAGCATGGCTTGGCGAATAGGAGAGCTTCAAATATCTGGTAGCGATTATGCTACCAAAGGGTAATAAGGTGGGTTAACAAATTCAGTTGGAGAATCCGAATTACACTGAGGATGGCTCGTACCCCATGTCTAACAACGCTCACCAGACATATTCACACAGGCTGCAAACTAATATATTAGTTACGTAGAATGGATCTGTGTATTGCAATTAACATAAGGACAATTTTTAGGTCCAACTGGAATTGATCGTCGTGCATGTCTGTCTAATGTCACCAGATGTTGTCAATCTGCTGGTAAATGTTCTTTGTTTTTATTTGCTTTTATAAAGCCATACTTTACATCAATTTTTCTTAATAGTCATACTAATTACTATTCTAATTGCAATCAGCGGTAAATTTCCTTCTCCCCGCAAAATTACATATACACGTTAGAATTTTGGGATTGCCAATTGCTTCGAGGTCAATCGCGTCTGTCGTGGCCGGTGCAAAACCCGGTTGGACCGCCATGCAACGATATACATGCACAAAGCCTCCGTAGGCTAACTTATTAACAAGGAAACAGTGTCTAACTGCATGATCATGCAAGACAAAGACGCGCGGTTCATTTTTCCTCGTCTCAGAAAAGATCAATTTAGATCACATATTCTGGTGAATAATAGTAGTGGGAATGACCCATTTTTCCGTTCTGAAAACAGATTATGGAAAATATTGGAAAATTTTTAAAAGTTTTGATTTTATATAGGCCCTATAATAATTTTGAGTGAGCTTCATCACTCGTCCGCGAGGTCAAGCTACGTACCTCACCACTCAACCAATGCTTGAAACGTAACGTTACGTATTCGGAAACGATTCCAATAAGTTTCAGGAAACGTCTCGATACTTAACGCTTGCACATATGCGTTTACGTAACGAACGTAATTCAAAAAAAACGTTACAAAGAACTTTCCATGAAACTTTGTTTAGAAAATGTTTCCAGGATACATTTTTGAGCTCGATAAATTAACATTGTGAAATCAACTTCAAGTTACGATAACAAAAAAGTTACCCCGCTCACGTCTGTTGTAAAACAATAACCAGCAGTCTTAGAACTGCGAGTTCTAAAATTGACAGCACATGGACTGTGTCAGCATTGTTGAAACAGACAATGAGAAAAATTAAATGACTTACCATTTGTCTTCAGCATCCATCTAATAACAGAAAAACTTAAGCAAAGCATCAGCCCGTTACAAGACATCTCATATGAGATCCTTGTCGTTTCCTGCAATTGCAACTATTGAGCAGGTGATGCTTAATATCGCTTCTCAAAACAGAATACATGGAAACATTAAATGACTAACCATCCATGGCCTCCTTCTACTAACAAAAACTTAACCATCAGCCCGATATATGATTTCAATGTGATAAGCCACTTGATTCGAGAAGATATTGTTAATAGATGTAATACAAATTATACTAATGCCAATGCGACTAATGTCTAGTAAGGATGGAGATACCCAAACCAAATGACAATATAAATAGGATGGAATACAATAAAAGAAAAAACAGAGTTTTCGAACAAAAGTGCAAACCGAGTCTCCATTTCCACTCACCACTCATTACAAACAGATGGAAAAAGATAAGTGATACAAAAATTATCCTCTTACCAAGCTATTAAACTGCCAAGGCCGGTTGACTACCAGAGTTAAAGGTGGGTTAGAAGAGGAACTTGGGATGGGGTTTCGGAGACAAGTGACAATAAATATGCAAGAAATCACTCACCTCTCAGAAAAAAAGCCAGCCTACACAGTGACAAAAGATTCATCCCTTGCCATAATGAACGACTCGATTGAATTGATTTGGTTTAAATCCATGTCATATTTTCAGTATTTGGATAGTTATAGGTCAGTTCGATTCTTATCTCTGAAATACACAAAAAGATTTGTTAGTTATAAGCACAAAAACATAAGTTCAAAACAATCTTTACGAAGGCACAAAACGTTAACATCTCACATTAATATTTCAAAAAAAACAATTCAACATAATTAAAACATTACAGAGAATTTCAGAAAGTCATTTACTTAAGATAAAGAAACATAATTTTTAAAAAGATTTGGAGGGGACCATTCAAAGATACATTGGAATTGCACTCAATTTGCATAGATTAAACATGGCACAAAATTAATCCACATCCCGGATTAGGATCAAAAAATACACAACATCCCGTGGGCCCCTTTCTGGAGGAAATAAAAAAAATCCAGACTTTTCGACAAATGGATGCCACGTATAATCAAAACAACAAATTGCATGACACTAGTCCATAAAACATCTTAAGAATTGTGCGTACGCCGAACTCAATATAAAAAACATAGTCCCTCAGCAATATTAATTAAATTAAACCCGCGACTTGGCGATCGCTGTCATTTACCCACATAGTATTCCAGATAACCAAAAACATTCGGTAATAATGCAAGCCTCTAACTCTAAGATAAATTAATCTAGCGTGTCAGGAACGCTCAATCTGAAACTCGCGGATAGAATTCAAGAGTGCAAGAAATTCGCAACAAATAACATTTGATCATCAGCAATACGCTATCGTGTTAATTATTGACCAACAAAGATCATTTTTCTTTTATTTTTTCGTGTGATTTCATGAAGTTATTTCAAAATGGTAAAATCACATCTCAAATATCGTGAGAAACATACGTGTATAGTACAGGAATTACATATACAATTTAAAACTTAGGCAACGCGAAAGGAGTTATCAGACATCTCACCATGTAAGCTCTGGCAATTGCTAATAATTAATCCAAACACATTTTGTGCTCTCAGAATGCATCAAACTATCAACGGATGACATTCTCAAATCCAGGTTATCAGCGACGAATGTAGAGAAATAGAGTCAGGTCACTAATATTGAAGTAAACCAACATCACAAAATATTTTGATAAGAATGAAAACGGTAAAAGCACTAAGTCCGCGGCAACATTGAAAAGACAACAAATAAATACCAGTAAAATTGATTGTGATGTCGAAATTGAGTTCGCCGGAATTTGATTATCCTCTAAATGACCCAAAGAAAAGAATGTGAACTAGTCGGTACCGTTTAAGAAAATTTGGTCTAAGCTCCGTGTACGTTTCATAACAATCGTAATCTAGACAAATGAATCACGTTCTATTGCGCAGATTAGACAGGAATGAAATGAAGAACCGTTTGCAACGTATCCCTTCTCGCCTGTCATCCTGATTATCTAAGCAATGAATAAATAAATTCTTGTCTTATCTTAATTTTCTGCTGATCGATGGTAAGCGTCGATTGAAGGTATCAGTCTCTCCATAGCGGGACGTGGGGAAATTAACTGTGACGCAGCTATTCTCCACTATCTCGGAAACTGAAAAATGCATGGGTTACACCTATGACCGACTCAAACTTAAAGCAGCGAAAAACATCGAGAAAGACATGACTCAGTCCATGCATTCGAATAAGCGCACAGCCGAAAAAAGACTACGAGTACTGTATGATAATATCAAAAATGTAGCCAAATTATAATCTATTCCAAATTTAGTCGCACAAATTGTAATTCTTCTTCTGATACCAAGCATATCCTCTTACTATAAGAAATTGCATATGGGCATAAACCAATACGATAATTATTAAATCATAATAAAGACAACAAAAAGAACATCCATGAGCAACAGTGTAAATGCTGTAAAATTTTTGCGTATTCAAATTTGAGTTTAAAGCAGACTTCCGAGCGAAGTTTATCTATGACGAGTCACCCCCGCAACCAAAGTCCCCCGCGACAACACATAATAGATCAACATTGATCATCAATATTAAAAAGTACACACTAGAAAGGAGACAGATGCCAACAACAGGGGAAACCCTGCCCCAAAAATGCCGTTGTGAAGGAACGAATCGTAAAAACATTGCATATATTACAAATTTCATTATCAAATCGTATCAGATTTTTTTGAAAAGGAATTACGACAAATTTATACGGTAATTCAGGCATGCCTCATTTTAAAGTTAAAGTTTCGCATGAAACAAATTGAGACCAATTGAAACTTATAAAACAAACGTTTCAATAAGTCTCAATTCGTTTCATTACGTGTCAGACAAACTAGAGTAATGAGCTTAATTTAATGTGAATCTTATCATAATATGTGGTCTTCTGATTATGAAAAACCTCACATTAAATATCAACAAGGTGTTGGATGATGGTGAATGAAATGAAACTTATCGAGACGTGCGGGAACGAAAAAGAGACGAATAATCATTATACCTCGATACATCAGTTAAAAGATCAATAACTAATAAATGATCATTCAATATGGTCTAATTTTACTTAGATTATACTATACCTTTCTTAAAACTCTCAACCCGACATTTTGTGTCTGGGGAACATAATGAGACGTATTGAGACTAATTTGAAACATAACGGAAACGTTTCAATGTTGCAGGGGTACATAGAATGGGACTAAACTCCTGATTTCATGATTATTTCGATTAAAGCGATCGTATCAATACGAGTTCCATCCGCGGATTTTTTGAACATTCCTTTGCCACCAGTGGCTTGTGCTAGTTTGTTAGCACTTTCAATTCACACAGACACCGCTTGGGAT
>CAJQUW010011595.1:0-19414 GCA_907163375.1 Prostheceraeus crozeri
TTGTATTGACGCAATGTAAAACAGCAATTCGTGTCAATTAGAAGGTGCTCTCTTCTCAATAGAACATGCTTATGTCATACTTGATGTGATAGAGTTTCAGCTTTATTCACAGCTAATGGTCAATATGACGTCACAGGCAGTTAGCACGGGAAGAGGGAAAGTCGCGATTAGATAATTCACACACAGAACTTCCAATATGCGAACGGAACGCCAACGCTCAACAGCTCAAACTCCCACACGCCCCCCAGGTCGACAGACCTCACACGCTCACCATATCCAAACTAAGTCACCGAATCTCATCCGGCGCTTCCTCTCGCGAATGCTACGACGTAAAATACTGGCCTCAATTAAACCACATCAATCTTCACCGCATTAAACCGCATTCATACTGTTTGAGATGTAGGAAACGTCTCTAACGTACACTCCTCACCAGCGACTAGCCTTAGTTGCAAACGTGGCGTGCAACGCCATCCCATTTCCAGAATACACACTTACGCTAGAACATATGCTAGTTTAACCGATGGTGAACCCCGAGGGAAAACCCCAAGTACTATCGCACCTCCCCGAAACACTCTTCAGGTAAACTCTGTCGCCAATACTGAAGGGATTTCTATCTAAATCCTCATACTTTGAACTTTCTTCCGAGTCAACCTGCTCAGGGCCTACCCGCTGGATGTGTTTACGCTCAGTAGTCACTCCTGGCTTCTTAGAGGTGGCTGCAAACATTAACTCGTAGGGGCTTTGCCGCTCACCGTCTCTACTATTATTTACCCAGAACGTTGCTTCTTCGATATCTCGTTTCGCTCGCTTGGCACATCTCTTAACACGGTGGGACGATAGGGTCATCTTTTGAAAAAAAAATGTACAAGCAATCTGTTGACACTTTTGGATAGACAATTATCAACCCTTTCAGGAAATGTAAATTTTAAAATCTTTCATCGGCATCTTTTCTTGCAAAGTTAAAAAATGTAAATATACTACTTATAAAATTTGCTGATCGGATAGTGACACTCTTATCAATCCATGCGAGTAAGAAAAAAATGTACAAGTAAAAATCTATGGTCACTCGATAGACAGAGATCAGGGCTACAATTTGAGACTAGTTTTAAGAAATTCCCATCGATCATTCCGCATGAATAGTGCTATAGTATGTGCCAAAAAGTACTACTTCTTAGTAGTAAGTAGTATGTGTCAGTCACTTCCACCCCCACCACCTCGTCTGGTAATTTTGAAAAATTGTACAAAACTGTCTGCTTGATGTCCATTGTGAAGATCACATCATTTTGCATCGTTTTAGTGGTAGTTATTCATCAAAATTGATCCGACTATTCCATTCATTAGCAGCAAAACACTTTTAAAATGAGTTTGTCATGTGTTGAAAGGACGGCAAATTCTAGCAATTGCGTTTTAATATATTAGCATTTATAGGCAGTAGCTTGCCATGTATGTTAAATAAACATGTCAAATGATATATCAATCGATTCGTGCTTGTTGAGACGAAGAATTTTAGAGCAATTAGGGCGACAGATTTTCAAATTCAAACATGTTATAATGTTGCAGATTGATTCTCCACTAATTTTCTATGTGTTTGCTAAATCAAGTTATGTAGGCATTATACATGTATGTAGTGAGTTTTACCTGTTAGGAATTTTTTTACTCTCCCATGCCCCACCCAGCGCACATGGCCAAACTAGCCGAAGCTAGGGGTGGGGCATAGGGGTGTTAGGATCTATTTATCGACCAGGAGATTGAGCATTATGCTGTGAGTGGACAAAACATAAATGTATGATATCAGCATCGAGGTAGCACCAGGTTATAATGTATCCCTCTACACCACGTATTTCCATCAATTGTGACTAGGAGACCCAACACGTTCATGTATATAGATTCAAATTTGATTATAGAGAAGATAAACTGCAAGTGAACAATAGGATTGTTTCTTTACTAAATGGTGCCTGCACGAAATGAAGATAACACAGATTCCAAAAGTTCCACAATATGCACAAAAGGTGGAAACGTAAGGTCCGCTGCAATCAATTTCGCTGAATTAAATCGTTATAAAATATTTATGAAATTCCGCTATAAAATTATTCCGTTATGAAACTATTTACATGTTATTCGTCTCGTAAAAGTATGTACACAACATTCAAATACATGTACCTGTATGTACTTATAAATGCTGAGCATTGTATGACGAGACAGCTCTCAATAAATGAGATCCAAAAGAAGGGTGAGATTTGTTCACCTTGTATTTCTCCCAGTGTGAATCAAAATCGTGGTGAACAGACTCGGAAGCCTGTTCGCTATAAAATCCAAGTCCTCGGCCGAATCTTTCGCAAAATTCTTCAACGTGAAAAATCACAATGTGCACTTTAGGAGTAATTCGAATTCCCCCTAACTTCATGTAGGCATCATGAAAGCTTCGGATGAGACTTTGATAACCACTGTCTAGCGTGAGACCGAAACAGCTATCGACAACTTTTTGAAAAGATTCGAAGGCTTCTATGTACGGTTTGCATACTTCCTCGTCTGATGCCAATACTTGCAGTTTGCTGATGTTGTTCAACATCTTTTGGCAGAATTTCCTGTGAATGATCCACCATGATAGAATTCTCTGTCTACATGAATCTCTGAGAGCCAGCGTGCAGCATCGCTCCACACATTCAACAGCTCCGTGAATAGTTTTGTCACAATCCCGATCAACAGATGTAATTCGGGGGGTGGGAAAATTTCCACCACGGTGGTGTCATCTGGAAACCGAAGGATTGGCAGGTGCAAGGAATTTCCAAATTGTTTTGCTTTATTTGAGCACTGTCCAGAATGATAAAAATTCCAGAAGTTACTACGCAGCGATCCGAAAGTCCGAGAAGTTCCCTTCTGATCCAGCTTTTGCTTTTCTGTGTCACACCATCCGCAGGGATGATTTGAACCATGCCCCATCAAACCTAGCAGGATGTTGGTCAACTTCACAAGTCACTCGCGATCATCACAGGATGTGGTATGGACTGCAGTTCTGAGTTAATATCGAGGGAAGTGCATATAGTCAATAGGTTACGGAAATTTTCCTGAACATCGTGTACGATGGCTAAAATCAAAATTTTCTTGACGCCACTGTCTTTAAACACCTTCCTTTTTGTCGTCGTATCATGTTCTGATGAGTCTTCAGAAGTAGTTTGTATATTCAAGCAAATCTTGAGGATATTTCGTCCACCATCAATCCAATTCTGAGAAGAATGTCTTTATCCTCGACACCACGCTGACGAATCACGTGATTTAGCAAGTCAGATAGTTTCACACATTGAATTAAATCTTTGCTTGACATTGCTGCCTCATTGTTTCTGCTGAAATTTAGACTTCTGAACTGTAAAATGTTCATCGAGTTGATGGGATCTTTCAAACAAGACTTGACGACTTCCAATTTCAACTGAACTTCTCCTACCAGTCGCAGCTCTAATTCGTGTTGCCAAATCTCTTGTCTTGTGGTGCTGAGACTCAGGCTATTTTGGAATATCCCCTAGATCTGTTGCGCTTATAACTTGATTCTGTGTTTCTTCATCATTTCTTTTCGGGGACGTTAGGGTCACCAAAAGTGGTCTCCCTGTTGTTTGAGATAACATTGGTGATGGAGATGTTGCATTTTCTATTTGATTATTCTGCTTGCTAGATGGTATTTTGATTGTTGAGGTGAGTTATCAACAAACTTTTTCAAATTATCAGTTTTGGAGGTTTGTGTGCAGCTGTGAGAGACCCCTCTCGCAATATGACTCAAACAAAGATTACAAACTTTTATATGGCAGCGTTTCTCCTGGTTGATGGTTCGTTGGTCGGCCGACAGAGGGTCGTTTCTGTACATGTACATCACAAGGAGATTGGAATGTTGATCGTCCTATTTCACAGACAGTACAATCGCATGACTCTTGACTACGAGTAGTGGGTTTCAAAGGCTTGAGATTAGCCGAGTCAAAAACTTGTATTTTTCGTCTGAAGCAACCTCTTCTGTACTCATGTAATACTGTGAAACACGTTGGCAAACAACACTGGGCAGTCGCGGGTCATTTGCATCATATTCTTCAAGAACATGTTCTTTAATTGTATCATGATCACACTTGATATTCCTCGCATGGACTTCGCTTTTGCATACATAATAGACAAACCACCTTCCTATTATCTTCATGACTTCGTTTTTCGTAAGGCATTTTCCATCTGAAAAACAGGAGAAAACAAGTTATGAGGTACTACGCATTAGTAAAAGTTAGTAGTAGGTAGAGTCTGAGCAGAATCAGGTTGACCTTAATTTTTAAGGTAAGTGATGCAAAGTGGCACAGCTGTGAGGCTAAGGCGCAAATGAATAAGGAACCCAATGACGTAGGTTCGATTCGCAGTATTTTTCATTTTATTTCTCAGTAATTATCAGACAAATTTTGCTTTAATGATGAAATCGAATATATGAAGGAAGCAACCATGTAAATTGCCTACACATATTATTAATTTCTCAATATTAAATCTCCATTTGATAGGTAAGCTTAGTAAAAACCACACCTGCTAATTCATAGTTATGTGTGAGATTGGTTTACTAATTAGTTCGTTATCAAACATTGTCCTTAAATATCTCGCAATCCCCATTAGCCTATGCTTGCACATACATGTATTTTCCGACTTATTTGTGAAAATCTTATGTACTCACCGATTGCTAAGAGCTGTCAGATTCTGATCAATAAAACTTTCAGAAAGATTTCAAGATAATAAAAGAGCTTGTCGTGAAAAGCTGAAGTAGTTTCACTCGTTCGAATTTAAATAGTTAAGCATTTGAACAAAACATCGTCAAAAAACAGTTTTCATAAAAAAGACGAAGTATACATGTATATTAGCTTACATTGTTTCGAAAAACTGAAACTGCTAGCTAGATAACACCTGACATTACAGTAGTAGTAGCTACTTCTCCAGAGTGATGGCGTAAAACACGTAAGAGAAATGTCTGATATAGCATAAAATTAACCTTAAAATAATTGTGCTGAAATAAGTTTCGAAGTTATCTCAATGAATCCTAATTTGAAAATCTGTCGCCATAATTGCTACTAAAATTCATTCGTCTCAACAATGACGAAATCGATTGATATATCATTTGACATGTTTTATTTAACATACTTTGGCAAGTTTATTGCCTATAAGATGCTAATATATTAAACGCAATTGCTAGAATTTGCCGTCCTTTTCACATGACATACTTCATTTTTAAAAGTGTTCTGCCTAATGAAGATATCGATCAATTTTGATGAAACTACCACTCTAAACGATTGCCAAATGATGTGATCTTCACAATGACAATCAAGCAGAAGTTTGTACAATTTTTCAAAATTACCTGACAGTGACTGACACATACTACTTACTACTAAGAAGTAGTACTTTTGGCACATACTATAGCACTATTCATGCGGATATCGATGGAATTTCTTAAAACTAGTCTCAAATTGTAGCCCTGATCTCTGTCTTATCGAGCGACCATAGATTTGTACTTGTACATTTTTTTCTTACTCGCATGGATTGATAAGAGTGTCACTATCCGATCAGCAAATTTTATAAGTAGTATATTTACATTTTTTAACTTTGCAAGAAAAGATGCCGATGAAAGATTTTGAAATTTACATTTCCTGAAAGGGTTGATAATTGTCTATCCAAAAGTGTCAACAGATTGCTTGTACATTTTTTTTTCAAAAGATGACCCTATCGTCCCACCGTGTTAACAGTACGGTGGACTCGACGTGTGTGAAGTTAGCGGAACCACTCAGCGGAACCATTTCTTATTATAGCTTAATTCTATTCGAAACAGCTGCTAGTTTGTCAATTTCAGTCTCCTGATTACGAATCTGAGCTCAGATTTCACAAATTCACAGTCGCTTTTGAGAAATTCAAGTTTAAAGACAAAAGTGGTCCCGCTGTGAAGTTAGCGGAACCATCCAGCAGAACCAATTGCTGAGTCTCGCTGATTGACGCAGTAAATCAATTTCTTTTGGTCACTACCCGATCAATTTTGTTGTGCTGATCACGAATTTGTGCCTCATCTTTCAAAACAGTGCAGATTTCACCCGGAAATCTGAATTTCACTTTTTCTGCAAGCTTGAATTGTGAAGTTAGCGGAACCATTTTTCATTACAAAGAATTTCTCCAGGCGAAATCCCATCTCTCCTCATCCAACTAATTTAAAGCCTCCCCTAATCACAAATCTGTAATCAGATTTGCAAAAACACTCGCCCGCATTGCAGAGAAATTCCTCTATCTGGTGTCCTCTGGTGCAAGTGCCCGGAACCTCCTACTGGCATTAAAATTTCAAATTCTAATTTTTGCACAGAATCACTGCAATAGACAATACCAAGAGAATGGAATTGCTTCACTGATCAACGGTTTGCCGTCCGATTTCACGGGAGAATAAGTACTTGCCGAGAAAAATGGATTTTTACAGTTTTCATGGACTTTTCTGCAAGCTGATTGTGAAGTTAGCGGAACCATTTTTTTCATACTAAGGAATTTCTCCAGCGATTAATGCCATCCTCTCTCCAAAAACAATTTGAAGCTCCTTATATCACAAATCTGTAATCAGATTTGCAAAACTCGCCGACCCAGCATTTGACAAAAAGATATTATTTCCTTTCCTATCCATTTCCTTTTTCCTCTATCGGGTCCGCTGTGAAGGTTAGCAGAACCAATTGCTGGACGATCTCGCTGATTGACGCAGTAAAATCAATTTCTTTTGGTCTCTACCCGATCAATTTTGTTGTGCTGATCCACGAATATGTTGCCTCATCTTTCAAAAACAGTGCAGATTCTCACCCGGAAATCTGAATTTCACTTTTTTTTCTCCTGCAAGACTGCATATTGTGAACGTTTAGCGGAAACCATTTTTTAATTACAAAGAGAAATTTCTCACAGCGAAATCCATCCTCTCCAACTAATTTGAAGCTCCTAATCAATATTCCTGGTAAATCAGATTTGCAAAAAAAAACTCACTCGCCCGCATCATCTGCAGAAGACATATTTCCTCTAAAAATCTGGGTCCGCTGTGTAAGCTGCCCCGGAAAACCACACCCTACTGAGCGATTAAAATTTCAAAAAAAGCAAATTCTAACTTTTTTTTTATTGTGCACAGAATCACTGCAATAGAGACATTTACCAAAGCAGAATGGGAATTGACTTCAATCTGATCACAAACAAGGGTTTGCACGTCCGATTTCCACGGGAGAATAAGTATACTTTGCCCGAGAAAAAATGGATTTTCGCGGTTTTCATGGACTTTTCTGCACAAGCTGAAAAATTATGGTTGAAGTTAGCGGAACCAGCGACCCCTATTTTTTTTTTTGTATTTATGTTTTCAAAGAATAAAAATACACCCCGAAAACGGGAATAACAAAGTAAAAAAAAAAAATAAAAAGAATTTCTCATACGGAAATCCATCCCCTCTCCAACTAATTTTGAAAGCTTCCTAATATTCAAACATCACAAAATCTCTCTGTATCAATCAGATTTTGCAAAAACTCGCCTCGCATTTGCAGAGATATATTCCCTGCTATTCTTGTGGTCGCTAATCCTCGTGATTGGTGAACGACTTGGCCCCGGAACCCCACCTACTGGCATTAAAATTTCAAAATTCTAATTTTTTTTTTTAATTTTTGCAACAGAATCACTGCAATAAGAACAATACCAAGAGAATGGAAATTGCTTCCTCACACTGATCACGCGAGGTTCACTACTATCTGGGGGGGGTAGGGTGGGACGGGGAGGGGGGGTGTGCGGCGGGATTTGCCGTCCGATTCTCAAACGGGAGAAATAAAGTACTTATGCCGAGAAAAAAAGAAAACTTGGGGATTTTAACGGGTTTTCCAATGGACTTTTTCTGCAAGCCCCTGAATTTGTGAAGTTAGACGGAACCATTTTTTCAATAACTAAAGAAATTTCTTCAGCGAAATCCATTCCTCTCCAACTAATTTTGAAGCTCCTAATCACAAATCTGTAATCAGATTTGCAAAACTCGCCCGCATTGCAAAGATATTTCCTTCTAATCTGGGTCCGCTGTGAAGTTAGCAGAACCAATTGCTGAGTCCTCCCACTGATTGACGCAGTTAAATCAATTTCTTTTGCGTCACTACCCGATCAATTTTGTCTGTGCTGAATTCACGAATATGTGCCTCATCTTTCAAAACAGTGCAAGATTTTCAACCCGAAATCTGAATTTCACTTTTTCTGCAAGCTGATTGTGAAGTTTAGCGGAACCATTTTTTTAATACAACGGAATTTCTCAGCGAAATCCTTCCTCTCCAACTAACTTGAAGCTCCTAATCACAAATCTGTAATCAGATTTGGCAAAAAACTCGCCCGCATTGCATAGATATTCCTCTATCAGGGGTCCTCTGTGAAGTGCCCGGACACCACCTACTGGCATTAAAATTTCAAATTCTAATTTTTGGCACAGACATTCACTGCAATACGACATACCAAGAGGAATGGAATTGCTTTCACTGATCACGTTTTTGCCGTCCGATTTCACGGGAGAATAAGTACTTGCCGAAAAAAGTTCGATTTTTACAAGTTTTACAAGGATTTCAATCGGGAATCTCAGAAAAAATCCAACCCTCTCCAGATCAGCCGAACCATCATTATATTTACAGCACAATTCTAGTTGCACCATCACAATGTGTAATTACCTTCTTGTGCGGCTTTCCTTCTCGGTGCAATGCTGTTGTCTGCCTCTGAAGTCATTAGTGTTTGAAGAGAACGGTTTACAAGTGTTTCGTCCCATCGGAACGCTGGTATCGCTAATTTCTTTTCCATGTTTGTTGTTTGTACATTACAGAGGTTAGTTAAAGAAAAACTTTCATGTTGCCCTAAAAAAGGATTCAGAATTCGCTTCATTGTTGAAACGATTGCAAATGCTTTGCTAGCTATTGTGCATATTCAATTCATTTCTGTATCAAACAAACATAAAGTCTTAGTTAGGATAAACATTTTTCGGTTCCATGCTGTCATATCTCTGCAGCGGATTGGTAATTCAATAGTTGCAATAAATATCCTGAGGATGATAAAAGATAAGAAACTTGCTAATAATTGCGATTCTTGCATAATGAAATAAATCACGTGTGTGAAGTTGGCGCAAACCACTCAAGCGCGACCATTTTTGTTTTTACTGATGCCACTCCCAAAAATCACATAAACCACACATATTCGAGGTCAGCTGATTATGTGCCACTACTCGGTTTATCACGAAATTCAGCCTCCTTTAGGCCAGAAAACAGCATTTCAAATTGGTTGCGCTGTGAAGTTGGCGCAACCAATTTTTCTGACTTTCATAAATTTAAGTGGCGTAATCATTCAAGCAACGAAAACTCATAACAAACGATGAAATACTCAATGCCTAATTATGTGCCCAAACGCAAAAAATTACTAAAAATAATCGATCCTTCATGGAAAAATCCAAGTGGTCAAAAATTTTTTTCACCGAAGTGTGATAGTTGGCGCAACCAAATTTGAAATCAAAATTACTTCGAGCGAACACACAAGGCAGTTAGGATGCATACACATAAATAGTATCCAGCGGTTGTGCCAGAGGCTCTGTCAACATTCATCTTGAATCAATCAAAACAAAAGATGTCCTTTCACCCCGCACAAAAAAGAAAACACAATTAAACAATCAAATCACATGACAAAGCTTATAATATAATATTGCACAACCCGCGCAACCATTTTTCAATTTCGAGTGTTGCCATTCCTGAAAATGCATGTTATCTAGTACAATTTGTTTGTTTGTTTTTTTTTTTTTTTTTTTTTTTAAAATATTTTTTTTTTTTTTTTTTCGTGGTCGCTTTGACTATGTGCCAACCGCATCAAGTTTTACTAAATTCGGCCTCCTTCACTCGGAAAAAACTCAATTCAAACTATCAACTACTTCACACAATAATTCCAGCGCAACCACTTTTCAAGTTGAAAAATTACTCTGCTCAAACCGCGTTTCACATCAAATAAATAGCACCAATCGGGTGTGCCAGGTCAATATTTCATCAAGATTTCAACCAAACCACTCTGTACCTATTTGCACTTGCTAAATCAGAAAATATCATCCTTCAATAAAACATATGATTTCCTGCCATGTATAGGCCTAGACATGATCGAGCTAGCATGATCAGATCAATTCGAGTCCAAGCGCAAACCATTTTTCATTTCGAGTGTTTGGTTGATTCTGATGAATATTGATCTGGCACACCCGATGGTGCTATTTTATTGATGTGAAACGGCGTTTGAGCAGAGGTAATTTCAACTTGAAAAGTGGTTGCGCTGGAATTATTGTGTGAAGTTAGTTGGAAGTTTGTAATTGAGTATTTCCTCGAGTTGAAGGAGGCCGGCCCGAATTTAGTAAAACTGGATGCGTAGGCACATAGGTCAGCGACCCCAAATTGCACTAGAAACATGCATTTCTGGGAGTGGACACACTCGAAAAATATGAAAAATGGTTGTGCGCGGTGTTGTGCAATATTATATTATAAGCTTTGTCATTGTGATTTGATTGTTTAATGTTTTCTTTTAGAGTAGCGGGGTGAAAGACTGCTTTTTTTGTTTGATTGATTCTGATGAATGTTGACCTGGCACATCCGCTGGTACTCATTTATGTAGAAGCATAACTGCCTCGTGTGTTGAGTAATTTTGATTTCAAATCTTGGTTGCGCCAACTTCACACTTCGGTGAAATAAAATTTTGGAAACTATGATTTTTCCATGAAGATCGATTATTTTTAGTTAATTTTTTGCGTGGCACATAATTAGGCATGGATATTGTTCATCGTTTGTTATGAGTTTTGTTGCTTGATGCGCTAAAATTTATGAAAGTCCAAGAAAAATTGGTTGCGCCAACTTCACAGCGCAACCAATTTGAAATGCCGGTTTTCTGGCCAAAGGTAGGCTGAATTTCGTTGAAACCGAGTAGTGGCACATAATCAGCGACCTCGAATTGTGGATGGTTATATGTGATTTTTGGGAGTGGACACAGTAAAAACAAAAATGGTCGCGCTGAGTGGTTTGCGCCAATACTTCACACACGTGATTTTTTCATTATGCAAGAATCGTCACTTTCTTAGCAAGTTTTTCTTATCTTTTAATACCTCAGGATATTATGGACAACTAATGAGTTACCAATCCGCTGCAGAGATTTGACAGCATGGAACCGAAAAATGTTATCCTACTGACTTTATGTTTTTTGATACGAAATGAATTAATATGCACGATAGCTACAAACGAGCATTGCAATCTTTCAACAATGAAGCAGATTCTTGAATCCTTTTTAGGAAAACATGAAAGTTTTTTCTTTAACAAAACCTCGTAATTACAAACAACAAACATGGAGAAAATTAGCGATACCAGCGTTCCAGATGGACGGAACCACTTGTAAACCGTCTTCTTTCAAACATCTAATGACTTTCAGGGCACAACTGCATGCACCGAGAAGGAAAGCGGCACAAGAGGTAATTACACATTGTGATTGGTGCAATTAGAATTGTGCTGAAATAAATGATGGTTCGGCTGATCTGGAAGAGGGTTGGATTTTTTCTGAGATTCCGATGAAATCCTTGAAAAACTGTATAAATCAATAAACTTTTTTCGGCATAGTACTTATTTCTCCCGTGAAATCGGACGGCAAACCGTGATCAGTGAAGCAATTCCATTCTCTTGGTATGTCTATTGCAGTGATTCTGTGCAACAAATTAGAATTTGAAATTTTAATGCCAGTAGGTGGTTCCGGGGCACTTCACAGAGGACCCAGATAGAGGAAATATTCTCTGCAATGCGGGCGAAAGTTTTGCAAATCTGATTACAGATTTTGTGATTAGGAGCTTCAAATTAGGTTGAGAGGAGGATGGAATTTCGACGCTGAGAAATTCTTTGTATTAAAAAAAATGGTTCCGCTAACTTCACAATCAGCTTGCAGAAAAAGTGAAATTCAGATTTCCGGGGTTTGAAATCTGCACTGTTTTGAAAGATGAGGCAACATATTCGTCGATCAGCACAACAAAATTGATCGGGTAGTGACCAAAAGAAAATTGAATTTACTGCGTCAATCGAGCGAGACTCAGCAATTGGTTTCTGCTTAACTTCACAGCGGACCCAGAATAGAGTGAATATCTTTGCAATGCGAGGCGAGTTTTGCAAATCTGATTAACAGATTTGTGATTAGGAGCTTCAATTTAGTTGGAGCAGGATGGATTCGCTGAGAAATTCTTTGTATTGAAAAATTGGTTCCGGCTAACTTCACAATCAGCTTGCAGAAGAAAAAGTCCATGAAAACCGTAAAATCCATTTTTCTCGGCCAAAAGTACTTACTTCTCCCGTGAAATCTGGGAACGTGCAAACCGTGATCAGTGAAGGCAATTCCATTCTCTAGGTATGTCCTATTGCAGTGATTCTTTGCAAAAATCTAGAATTTGAAATTTTAATGCCAGTAGCGTGGTTCCGGGCACTTCACAGAGGACCCAGATTAGATGGGAATATCTCTGCAATGCGGGCGAGTTTTGTTGCAAATTCTGAATTACAGTTTGTGATTAGGAGCTTCAAATTAGTTGGAGAGTGATGGATTTCGCTGAGGAAATTCTTTGTATTGAAAAAATGGTTCCGCTAACTTCAACAATCAGCTTGCAGAAAAAAGTCACATGAAAACCGTTAAAATCCATTTTTCTCGGCAAGTACTTATTCTTCCCGTGAAATCGGACGGCCAAAGCCCGATGATCAGTGAAGCAATTCCATTCTGCTCCACCCGTGTAAGTCTATTGCAGTGAATTCTGTGCAAAAAAAATTAGAATTTGAAATTTTATATGCCAGTAGGTGGTTTCCAGGGCACTTCACAGCGGGACCCAGATAGAGGAATATCTCTGCAATGCGGGCGAGTTTATTGCAAATCTGATTACCAGATTTGAGGATTAGGAGCTTCAAATTAGTTTCGGAAGAGGATGGATTTTCGCTGAGAAATTCTTTGTATTAAAAAATGGTTCCGCTTAACTTCACAATCAGCTTGCAGAAAAAAGTGAAATTCAGATTTCCGGGTGAAATCTGCACTGGTTTTTGAAAGATGAGGCACATATTCGTGATCAGACACAACAAAATTGATAGTGGTAGTGGACCAAAAAAGAAATTGATTATTACTGCGTCAATCAGCGAGACTCAGCAATTGGTTCTGCTGGATGGTTCCGCTAACTTCACAGCGGGACCACTTTTATCTTTAAACTTGAATTTCTCAAAAGCGACTTTGAATTTGTGAAATCTGAGCTCAGATTCGTAATCAGGAGACTGGAATTGACAAACTAGCAGCTGTTTCGAATAGAATTAAGCTATAATAAAAAATGGTTCCGCTGAGTGGTTCCGCTAACTTCACACACGTGTGGACTCGTTCTATAATTGCGTTGCCTTGCGGGCGATAAGCACTAGAAAAAACATGTTTAATCTCCCAATTATCGAATAGCTCATAGATATCTCTACTTCTAAACACGGTACTGTTATCGGATAACACCGAACTAGGAGGACCGAACTCCGCTATAATTTGAGACAACTGCATCGACACTTCAGATGAAGACTCATTGCGCAGCCGTCTCCAAATAGTGTACCGAGATGAAAGGTCGATTATAGTCAAATAAGGAATCCCATTATAGTGAGTTATATCAATTGCTATGTACTGTTCTGCCATACTAACCGGACTTTCAGTGCTGACAGGCGCCCTTATCCCAACTAAACTCCATCACCGCCGGATCTATCCTAGCAACACCTTGTCACAACTAACGGACGGACTTTCTTTACTAGCCTCCTACGAAACCAAATTTCTCTAGCTTCTGTTTGGCTTAGATTCAAAGGTTCGATCTACAAACAACCAAAGTGGGCCACCTTTTTCAGTGGATCTATTTATAATTTCCTGAGGTTGCGTTTTTGATTATCTGCGCCCTCTGCTACTGCTGCGGATAGAAACATTTGCTGTGTCCCCCCCCTTCTTGCTTGATCTCTCATATCCCTGTAATCCATTTTTGGGGGACACAAGTGAGGCTGTCCGAAAATATTTTCACGCAGATTTCACTAAGTGCGGTTCGACTTTGATTTTTTCGGTTTCTATAATCTCTCTTAGTTTTTTTTTTTTTTTTTTTTTTTTTTTTTTTGGAGTATCAAGTCGACGTTTGATAAGTCTTTCTGATAGAGCACGAGTCTTGACATTGTTGCGTTTTTATTGATACACTGCGTCAACATTTATACACAGTGGGGGGGGGGGGGGGGGGGGGGGGGGGGGGGGGGATGAATCAGTCTTAATAATTATGTCTCTCTTACCCAGCGTAGGGCCATATTAAGCCCTTTGATAGCTGGGTCTTTAACTCACTAATTATTGATATGTCCAGTGTTCGTTATGTGGTCTCAACCACGAAGGCGTCTCTATTATCTTATCGTAAACTGTCAAGACAACACCCAGAGCTAGGTTGCTAGCATCAGCCCAAAACAAAATAGGACTATTTTCAGGGTCCGGCACAACTTCCCCTCCTGATCACCATTAGTCGCTATCTGCGCTTCATCTGTTTAATGAGATCATAACTTGGCGTCCGTGACACTATCATCCCACTTAAGCTGCGCTAACAGAAGTCCAAGCGTGGGAGGAAAACTACAATAAACGCGCAACACCCAGCAATGGAAAGTGGCCTAACAGCTCTCCTATGATTGCCATTAATTTGACGTCCGAGAACATGTACTGAAGGTATGGTGGAATAGTTTTTCTCTGCCATGACATGTCAATCGTTCACTCGGATGCCCAGTACACGAACTCTGCCTGGATTCCCTAAGCTAACGGGTTCCTTGGTCATTATTCCAATTTGACAGGTGATTTTTGACATGAAGAGACGCTTACTTTTATATTTGTCTATGCATACAGTCATCAACGTAGTGGAGAAGTTTCCTTCAATTCCTTTTCAAGTGATATCACTTTATCTACTACGGCTGTCATATTCTTGGAGCGACGAGAGGACGAAAACCATGACGGGTGAGCATGGATATTTCATTTTTCCACTCTAACGGCCTGATGCACCCACAGTGACTCATGCAAGTTATTTGTAAATAAGCTTTACGTAAGTCTAAGAGGGAACAATTAGCACCTCGTTGCCGCCATTCCCGGAAGACTATCTGTACATAGAGGTACTGTGACCCTGGAAATCTTTTTTTTTAAGACTGCGGTTTCAGCATTCGATTTCTATAACGGGCGAACTTCGTTTTTTCATCTCCTTTATCTTGGAGCTCAGACATGGTAGGGCTAAAAACTCTGAATTTCCCATGCTGAGTGGCGTTCATACTTTACTAGTATCCCTCGCTAACCCAAGAATTCATTTCGGGCATCGAAGCATTCCGATCGCAGGGTTTCACATAGTCAATAGGAGTTTTTGCATATTATCGGTATTCCACCCTCGGTCCACTTCCAGCTAGCTACCCATCGACCTTCAACGAAGCTGGCGTGAAGCGCGATCACTAACGCTTAGGCTTTGCGGGGCCAGTCAGCGGTCGATACTGACGCAGCTGTAACATGGGTGATGTTTGGGAGAACTTAACCGTAACTTCTCCCTCACAATAGCTGAGTTGTGGCTCTTGTGAAATAGAATGTCTAAACCTAGCACTTCATCGACATCATGCGGCAAATCGTTTAACAAACATGTGCTTTCACCGGGCTAACTCATCGTCATCGTCCGTCACAAACAGACCTGAGCATGACTGCACCACTGATATGCAACTAGTCCTTATTCATCAAGCTCTAAACACAGACTATGACCTGCCTCGCGAAGTTTCCTCTTAGCACCTGCTGCCTCAACTAGCAATAAAAGTAACGCTGCAGCGGTATCATCAGCACTCGCAGTTTGTGTCCATCGATCCACATCGTCCGGATTAATGCGCGGATGCGGGGGGCAGCATGATCCGGCACATCCACTCCGCACGTCGTTTCCTAAGCAGTAGACTTGGGGCAATGGGATCGAAGATGCCCAACTCTCCCTCGCTGTAGAGATTGTGTTGCAGTCCGAGAGATGTCCGATACGCGTGCAGCCGCTGCAGGGCGGTTTGTTTGTTCTCTGCGGATCCCAACGGTTTGGCGTGTTCCGACGATGGTTGTTCTCAGCTTCAGCCAAGGTCCAATATTTCGATGGGTTCGCCAGAAGGGCTTTAGCACAGGAAATGATCTGGGACAGCTCTTATCTCTCCTCATTGACCTTGACTTGAGGTACTATTTGTTTTGGCAGTGCGTCCACGAGATGATACGAGAGAGTTGTTTCCGGTACTGCGCTTGCGGTGCCGATCATGACGCAAGAGCGCTCTTGATCTGATCCACGACCAGGTCTACTGACTCTCCCGGTATCAGCTTTCGTTCTTTCAAGTTTGCCTGCGCGCAGCTTTGAGCGGCCAACATTCGCATGAGTTCTGGCCTTTATTGCGCTAAGTTCGGATTGTTTGCAGGGGGCATTTGCTTCCCTGTGGTGTAGGCCGCTCCCTCCAGGATGATAGGTTAGGATTTTCGCCAGTCGGTCATCCGTCTTCTCGTCCTTATTCTCAAAGGTGATTTCGGTGTTAGCAGGTACTTATCCATCCAGAATTCAACATCTTCTCCTCTGCCGCCGAGAATTTCTTCACGCGTCGATTGCTTCATTCCGCCTTTGCCGTGATTGTTGTATGTGACGCAAGGGAAAAACAGCAATTGTGTCAATTAGAAGGTGCTCTCTTATCAATATGAAACATGCTTTTGTCATACTTGATGTGATATGAGTTTCAGCATTATTCACAGTGATGGTCAATAGGACGTCTCATGCAGGTTAGCACGGGGAAGAGGGAAAGTCGCGATTAGATTAATAACACACAGACTTTCCATATATGCGACGGAAACGGCAAACGCGAAACAGCTCAAAACTCCCACATAATTCTCTGTCAATTAATATTATGGACGCTAGAAAACATAAGTGAACTGTCTGCATGGTCCTCTGCACATAGGTGAATGTGATAAAATAGAGCTGTGTGCATCAGGTCCATGGAGTCAGCGTGCTGCAATAGTAAGGAAAAATGGCCTTCAGAGCTTGATATAAAATTGTTCACGATGTTTTGTGCATGGGACCTGTGTGATCTGGTCAACTGCATTTCTTTCTTTTGTTTTTTCTTTCATACAGGATTGTCGATTCGTCTACACTGAGACCAAAGCACCTTATTATTTCCTATGAATCGAAGTGAAATTGAATCGGGAAAATTATGATGGATTCATTTTTCTCAGTTATAGTAGAGGATGATGCAACTGCATAAATGTCATTTGTGTATTATTCATTCAATCTTCACGTTCGGGATTTTGCAGAGAAGGTGATCATATTATCCTGCTAACTGTTTTCAATTTTGATAATGGTTTCCTTTTCATATCATGAAAGGAAGAAACGGTTTCGCGACATGCGATCTTGGTAAACACTGGAGACTTCACTCGCCATGAGGCTCTGCTGTATACTTGGTAATTGGACAGCGGGCCAAGAAATATCTCTGCTTACCGGTTGCCTGTCCGCTTTTCGAAAGATCCAATGCCTGAACTGCTCAATGCAATTTTATCTACGGATATAAGTGTAGCATCTATGGATGAAATGGAAGCAAACACAATGGGCAGGACAGGGGAGACGATTTTTGACCGAATCCGTGAGCATTACTATCTATATATGGTTGAAGGCATCAGTCAAAGGACTGCTTCCGCGGTCGTATGTATTGTAGCAATCCTCATAATTGCGTTACTAGGTACTCTGCGGAGTGCATTCAACTTATGGACGGAGGCTCAGCATACTCTTTTAGAGTTCTTCGAAGATGCAAAACAATCACTCTTTGGTTATATACAGGTTAAAATATTAGCTCTCCTTTAGTTAAGCAAGGTTAAAGATTACCATGTACAAGAAATTTATGTTCGTACTTTCGGGTACGAACCTTTTTCAACGGAGATGCGCTTTATTAATCTGCAGCTGTTAGTTAAATACACGAAACCTTCTATGCGGTGAGAACTTTCTCCACCACTCGACAGCTCACTACGTCGATCAAACAACGATCTTTCTATACTTTTTATCCAAGGGCTCCAACAACGCAAGATCAAGCTATCTCTTCACGCATTTCATGAATTTTGATAAAGGGTGGGGACCCGAAAACGTCTGAGACATAAATTTGTACATATGTTGTTTGGAACCTGTGCCTTAATAAAAGGAGAGCATGTATTTTAACCTGTATGATATACCATGAAAAACCTCGTCGGAAAGCAATTAAACTAAGGTCACTTCTTTTTGATGCTAATGAAGCGCTGGTTATACTTCGTGACAAGTCTGACCTTTGTATACAGGAGGAGGAATAATCTTTGGCTGTGCTATTTTTGCCGTGATAACATCATTTCTTTTCCATGTAAGCAATCCATAGACAAAGCTTTGTCTTGCTGTCATCTTTATGATGTTCTTTGTTTTCTTGCCGGTCCAGTATTACACAGTTTGCGGATAATTTGTTCTTAGGAACGTATTTTTTCTTAGCTTTAATACCAATTGTACCATCCATGTGGATCGTTATCAGCTGAGCTACAGGAAAAATGATCTCTTTTGAACTTATGAAACATTTGCTCGCCAACATGAAAAAGTTGATGACTTTCTTCAGATTCTCAAAGACCAACGTCTTGAAGTGATGATGCTTGATGCTAGTGAGGACCTGGGATGACTCATTTCTGTCTCTTTGCGTAGTCTACGTGCTGTTGTCTAAATATTGTCGACAATGACAGACTCGAAAAACGCCAAGAGTTGATTCAACTGTGTTAATCATGGGGGGTTGTATTGCTGCTTTGTTGGCAATTCGTCTTATATATGTAGTTATTTTGCCCTGAATAAAATCATGGGATCAATAGTTTGATGAATTGTATCATAAATCATCAAATTGTTATAGGATTCTTTTACCGCACTAGAATCTTCTCTATGTTTTTATGGAATTAACTTAAGTCATGGAAACGCTTGCTACAGCTAGTACCGAACCAATTACAGTTGCAGGAGATTTCAATATAGGCTTCATGTTGAACGAACAAATGACACAAATCGGTACTCCGGATAAGCAAGAGTTCCCGATGAATCGCATCCCGCACTGATTTTCATAAATTTCTATCCAAATTGATCTACTTTCAGATAATTAGACAATTTTTTCGTTTTCGTACTTTGATAACATGTTTTGTTCGCATGTGAAAAAGGGTGAGCAGCAATACGCGTAATGACTTATTCAACATAAGAAAAATTTTCACAATGGATAGCCAAGGGAATATACAATTCTTGACAAAATTCATTTAGGTCAGAATGTACGATTCTGGAAACTTTATTCGAGATAAAATAGGAATTGAAATTGCATGTACT
>CAJQUW010011596.1:0-185446 GCA_907163375.1 Prostheceraeus crozeri
TCATACGATGATGAAAGTCATCCCAGTAGCCATTTATAATAGAATATAATGCTTACTAATTTAAATTATTAGTTAAAGTAGTCCTAAGGAGGACTGATGGCGTTCTCCAATCCGCAAGTGTACAAAGGCAATGCTACTGTAACCATTGGATTAATCAGTTCTTAAAAGAACTCAATGTAGCTTTCTCGTGGCAACGAATTGAAATTGATCAGCTTTGGCCCAATATCCGGTAAAAATGGAAATCTTAAGACTTGTAATATACTCATTCTTGCTGTTGATATACTAATACCATAGATTCCAAACACTGCCGTATACACGTTCAAAACAGACTTCTAATATACTGTACCGACTACAGATGCTGATAGTGGAAATAGAATAAGACAATGGTCACCATAGGTTAAGGAAATTAAAAAAATGGATATTATAAAACAACAGGAAACCGATGAATAAAAATTGGAAAAGTGGAGGTAAAATATGGAAATACAACGATGCTACTACACTGATTACAAGTGAACTTATATCTGACACTACACAAAGTGGATAAGTGGAAAGTGGATAATGGAGGTAAACAATAGAATTACAATGACACTCTACTACACCGAAAGCAATGAAACTATACACACTATACCTAAGACTACACATGGAAAATACTATTTCTTCACTTGAATTTGTTATCGCCAGTTTCTTCATCCGTCTATAGTACTTCATGTAATTCACATTTCTTCATTTGAATTACAATACATCGACCACTACTTCAGTTACCGATTAAGGGATATAAAACATAATACTGCAGTCCGTCAGTCATCAGCAGGTACTCGTCTAGTTGTGTTTCGACCCCTAACCTGAACACTCAAACCCAGACGAGCGGGGTCCCACACATAGTGGCTGACAAAATACTGAATAGGTAATGATATGTCTTGAAAGATATGTCACAAAGATAAATCAGATATCATTCAATTGTTGCGTTTCCCATATGTAAACAGATCCTGTCATTAAATTCATCACATCAATAAATACAGTATGCTTTTTGCGATCCTCACATGTAAACAAATCCTGTACATCAATCTTTGCCTTTTCGATTCCCACAAGTAAACAGATCCTGTTCATCCTCGAATCCCATAAAGATGTAATCGCTGTGTGATAAATATGTAATCCGCCTTTACACAAACTTCGCCTCATACATCAAGACTTAACAATGGGAGCTCTTCATCTCCCGTAAGACACGCTAAGCGCTCTGTATTCACTCTTCACTGCCCACCCCCATATGATGGCTACAAGTCATTGTTAGTCGTTTATTTCACCTATGCAGCAAGGCATTAAGGAAAATGGTGAGTCGTTTGTTGGTCGCGTGCCTCATTGAAATTCACAGAGTGATGTGAATTGTCGAGCCGAGAAAAGTCCATATTTGTTAAGCGTTTCTTTATGCCTTGTGAGAGCCTTTTCTGTGTAACTCATCAAGTCATGCTGGAATAACCTCTAGATTTCATGATATTTAGTGTCTTGTTAGTTTTGTGCACAGCGTCTTGTAACTTCGAGCATATCTACAATATCTGACTACCTGCGACGCGAAAACATGAAGGGCCATCTGTAATGGGATCATACTCTCTGGAAAAGTCAGTTGCACCACAGAGAAAGAGAAGTCATCTACCTTGTGATATACTGAAGTTCTCAACCTGTTCTGTGAGATTTGTATTTTCACATCAAGGTAAACTACCTCTTTATTGTTATCACCATTTCTCTCCGCCAACAAGTCAGGTGGATAAATTCTTTGAATCAACGAATTAAAGTGTTTATAATTGACAACACATATATCGTCTATGTATCTTGATGTAGGTGATATTTCTTAGCTTTTATCAAATTTTGCATAAAAACATATTCGCAGTGTAAGAGGAATAGGTCAGCTAGGAGTGGACTAGAATTTCCTCCCATTGGAATGCCTTTAATCTGCCTGAAAACTAAATTACCGAATGTGACGTAGGTCTGTGATAATAGGAAATGTATGGCTTCTTTTAACTTCTGTTTATCAAAACAGTGATAACCACTATATTTTTTTTTTTTTTCTTGATAACAAGCGATAAGGTGATAACAAGCGATAAGGTGATAATAAGGTGATAACAAGCGTGCTAAATGATATTTCTTAGCTTTTATCAAATTTTGCATAAAAACATATTCGCAGTGTAAGAGGAATAGGTCAGCTAGGAGTGGACTAGAATGACAGCTACTCTCATAGACTGCAATTGTTAAAATTAAAATCACTAGAATATGGGCGCATTTTGTTGGACTTGTACTTCTTGTATAAACTGTACTGTAATCATTTCGACTTACCACCTACCTTTCATCTTAAATTACTCAAGGTCAATCACGTAACAGATGTCAGATTGTGCCAGTCTTAAAAGTTGTTAATTCGAACTATCTCAGTGGATTGTTTTTCCTTCGAGTCATCAAAATATGGAATTCATTGAACGATTCAATAGTGAAAGCTGCAACCTTCATGATGTTCAAGAATAGACTCAAATCAGTTGATCTAAGTGAATTTTGCTCATACTGTGACTGCTAATATGTGATTTCGTATAAATTTATTTGACAAGTGCTTTTTTATACCTGATGGTAAATTTTTATTTAGATACATTCTTATATTCCATATTGAAGATGATTCTCATCATAGTGAAGATCAAGAAGAGTCTCAATCTCATTGATCCGAATGAATTAGTACATATTGTGACCATGATCATTAAAGTGTAAATTTTGTATAGATGATTTTATTACATTCATTTCTATATTAGATGTTAAGCATTTACGTTCTTTTGTTCCATTGTGAGGACTCCCATCATCATCACTCTTAAAATTTGTAAATATAGGCCCGATAGATCTCACGTATTTTGTATATGGTATATGATGTATTTCATGATGACTCTGAAAATTTGTAAATGTGTAGGTCTCATGTAATTTGTTTATGATGGTATATGATGTACATGTGCATCATGATCACTCGGTAAATTTGTAAATATACGTGTATATCGCATGTATTGATGTTAAACTTTGCGTATGCATATGTTGCACGTGTTATCAACGCTCGCTTGCTTGTGTTGTGTGCTAGGCAGTTTGTCTTCTTGCTTTATTATGCATTCATTATGCATTTTATTGTTTTGTGAGAGCAATCTCCATTCCATTGTTAGAGCAATAACTTTTCCGCGGCATGCATTTCAAGTTCCAATGTCATACAAAAGTCCAACTTGTCAGCTATCTACGGTACATGACTGACAACAGACATGACATGTCATCAGACAATGGATGACCAAACAATTGGTAGCTGACCGTGAGCGAATCTTCACAGACGTATTTAACGCGGCATGAACAACGCCTGCTCGCAATCTGGTCTCTCCAAGCGAAGTTGTCGGCGAGAGCCGTTGACGGTGTTGCAGCCTATCTTCTATGTGCGAACTATCATCGAACTGCTGCGGACGTGATCACCACGGCTTGTGGTCCTGGAAGAATCTGGAGACTCTGTTGGTGCTGTGACTCCCTTATAACTGTGAACGTACCATCTGTCCTTGTAAGGACTGTTTGCACCATTTATTTATTTTCACAATATAATTTATCCACATTTTTCATTTACATTTTTCAATCATATGTTTTGGGAATATTAAGAAAATAATAACCCGTAACATATTTGGCGACCACGCCAGGACCCAGCTTTGTTTTCACTGACGCACAGCTCGCCTGAGAGCCGTCGGTTCTTCGAACTACCAGTTCTTCCCAGTTAAGGTTCTGAACTTTTTCTTTTTTCGCTTCCTCGGTCCACTCTTTTTAAGTTAAGTCTTAAGGCTTAATAACTGTAGGCCTAAGCATAAGGCTAAAACTAACCGTGGGCAAGTTTTGAGCTATATATTTCTCGATTTTTTTCGCGTTTTTGATCTTCCTAAATAAAATTTTCTCGGGTTATTTAACAAGGATTGTTAGGAATTAGCTAAGAACGTAAGAAATGGACTTCGATGCTAAAGAATTCCTTAAACAATTCAATGAAGCCCCAAATGTGCAACAGCTGAAGGAATTGAAGAAAGCGGATCTATTCGATGTTGGAATCCAGTTGCAATTGCCAGTTAAGATGACTATGCGAAAGGAGCAAATACTCCAGAGAATCAAAGGGCATTTCATCGAGGAAGGCAAGATAGAAAAGGATGTCCAAGGAGAGTTGCCGGAAAATTCCAATGTGTTGTTAGAATTGAAAAAAATAGAATTGGAAGAAAAGCGATTAGAACGAGAACGAGAATTGGAAGAAAAGCGATTAGAACGAGAACGAGAAGAAAAGCGATTAGAACGAGAAGAACGAAGAGAACAAAGGGAAGCCGAAAGAGAACAAAGGGAAGCCGAAAGAGAACAAAGGGAAGCCGAAAGAGAACAAAGGGAAGCCGAAAGAGAACAAAGGGAAGCCGAAAGAGAACAAAGGGAAGCCGAAAGAGAACAAAGGGAAGCCGAAAGAGAACAAAGGGAAGCCGAAAGAGAACAAAGGGAAGCCGAAAGAGAACAAAGGGAAGCCGAAAGAGAACAAAGGGAAGCCGAAAGAGAACAAAGGGAAGCCGAAAGAGAACAAAGGGAAGCCGAAAGAGAACAAAGGGAAGCCGAAAGAGAACAAAGGGAAGCCGAAAGAGAACAAAGGGAAGCCGAAAGAGAACAAAGGGAAGCCGAAAGAGAACAAAGGGAAGCCGAAAGAGAACAAAGGGAAGCCGAAAGAGAACAAAGGGAAGCCGAAAGAGAACAAAGGGAAGCCGAAAGAGAACAAAGGGAAGCCGAAAGAGAACAAAGGGAAGCCGAAAGAGAACAAAGGGAAGCCGAAAGAGAACAAAGGGAAGCCGAAAGAGAACAAAGGGAAGCCGAAAGAGAACAAAGGGAAGCCGAAAGAGAACAAAGGGAAGCCGAAAGAGAACAAAGGGAAGCCGAAAGAGAACAAAGGGAAGCCGAAAGAGAACAAAGGGAAGCCGAAAGAGAACAAAGGGAAGCCGAAAGAGAACAAAGGGAAGCCGAAAGAGAACAAAGGGAAGCCGAAAGAGAACAAAGGGAAGCCGAAAGAGAACAAAGGGAAGCCGAAAGAGAACAAAGGGAAGCCGAAAGAGAACAAAGGGAAGCCGAAAGAGAACAAAGGGAAGCCGAAAGAGAACAAAGGGAAGCCGAAAGAGAACAAAGGGAAGCCGAAAGAGAACAAAGGGAAGCCGAAAGAGAACAAAGGGAAGCCGAAAGAGAACAAAGGGAGGCCGAAAGAGAACAAAGGGAGGCCGAAAGAGAACAAAGGGAGGCCGAAAGAGAACAAAGGGAGGCCGAAAGAGAACAAAGGGAGGCCGAAAGAGAACAAAGGGAGGCCGAAAGAGAACAAAGGGAGGCCGAAAGAGAACTCAGAGAAAAAGAGATTAATATGCAAAGAGAAATTGAACTAGAGAGAATAAGAACAAAAGCAGGAACTGAAAAAAGAAAATCAGAAGCATCATTAAAAGAAAATGCATCTATAGTTCCAAAGTTTTCCGAAAGAGACGTGGAACAATTTTTCCTGTGTTTTGAGAGGGTTGCTGAAACGGCAAACTGGCCAAAAGAAAAATGGACCTTCCTGATGCAGACAGTTTTAACTGGTAAAGCACAAAAGGCGCATGCAGCCTTACCTAATGGCGATGCCAAAGATTATGAAAAGGCAAAACAAGTAATCCTTGAAGCATATGAGTTGGTGCCAGAAGCCTACCGACAGAAATTCCGTTCATGGCAAAGAATGAAAGAAAAATCATTTACAATTTGCCAAAGATAAAGAAGTCTTGTTTGATAAGTGGACGAAAGCCGAAAACGCCGATACGTTTGAGAAACTACGAAATGTCATCCTCATCGAAGAATTTAAGAACTGTTTGAGCCCACAAATCGAAGTATATTTAGATGAGAGAATGCCACAAAACATAACCGAAGCAGCAAGAATCGCCGATCAATACGAATTGACGCATAAAAAGCCACGGTCGTATTACCATTATGAAAAGCCAAGAAACTATTACACAAGAAGTGCAGAAAAATATCATGAAGACAAAAGACAGGAAAAATATTACGAAGACAACAGACAATATGACAATAAAAACAAACAGCCAGAAGATATGAGAAAACGAGAAACGCCAAGATGGAAAATAGAATGTGAACACTGTAAGAGAAAGGGACATACAAAAACAGAATGTTGGCAATTGCATGGACGACCAGAAAAGTTTGATAGAAAGCCCGTAACGCTTGTTCGTGAAACGAACTGCCAACTTGAGACTGAGCAGGAAAAATCCTTTCCTACTAGTTTTTATGGTGTTCAGGTCAATGAGCATGATAGGTATACTTCAGTCGACGAAAGTGAACAACTAATTGAAGAAGGGAAGCAAGCTTTCACGAAAGACGGTCTAGCTGGTAATGATAAAGATGATTTATATCCAGTTACAGTATGGCGAGATACCGGAGCATTTCAATCATTAATAGTGAAAGACATAGTTCCAGTGTCACATGCTACATACACGGGATTGTGTTCCACTCCGCGGCGTCGGAGGATGTATCTCAGCTCCACTGCATAAGTTATACGTAAAAACCGAGATAGTGGAAGGTACCTTCATAATTGGTTTAGTCGATCGAGAAGAAATTCCTATTGAAGGGATCGATTTGATTGTTGGGAACGACTTAGCCGGATGTAAAGTTCCGGTACCACGTATGATAACAGACATGAAAGAAATTGAAGCAAACGAAGGAGAAATAAAAGATCATGAAGCGAAAGAGAATGAACTGAAAGAGATTGAACTAGCGAAAGAAAGTGAACAAACAACAGTATGTGCCGTCACAAGATCCATGAGTATGAAAGAGAAATCAGAAAAAGAGAATGAAATTGATGAAAATATTGAAGAGAAAGAAATAACATTCGAAACGATTATAGATCGGTGTCAACTAATAAAAGAACAAGAAAGCGATGAAGAATTACAAAACATCTCCGCAGAACTGAACGAGAGTGATAAGAATGAGCGCATTTACTTTTACAAGCAAAATGGTATCCTATTTCGTTGCTGGAAACCAAGAGAAGCCACTCCTGAAGAAACATGGCAAGAAGTACATCAAATTGTAATACCTAAGTCATATCGACAAAAAGTCTTAAGCGTTGCACACGAAAACGTATTAAGTGGTCATCTCGGTGTACGCAAAACTCATTATCGAATATTGAAGCATTTTACTGGCCGAAAATGTACAAAGATGTAGCTAACTTCTGTCGAACTTGTCATACATGTCAGATAGTTGGTAAGCATCAGTTAGATCCTCCGAAAGCGCCGTTAATTCCAATCCCTGCGTGCGAAGAACCATTCAGAAATATCATTATTTATTGTGTTGGACCTTTACCACGAACCAAAATGGGACATGAATATCTATTTACAATTGTGTTCGTTAACCAGATTTCCAGAAGCTATCCCATTGAGAAGCATTAACGCCAAAAATATTTGTTCGGCTTTGATCAATTTCTTGACTATGGTGGGATTACCGAAAGTCATACGCTCAGATCAAGGCACGAACTTTACATCGAAGATATTTAGTCAAGTGTCAGAAGTACTTGGAGTAAAACATATTTGTTCAACTGCTTATCATCCAGAATCTCAAGGTGCGTTAGAACGATTCCATCAAACATTGAAAGTTATGATGAAAACTTACTGCGAAGAACATCAAAAAGACTGGAATTTAGGTATACCAATGCTATTATTTGCCATCCGCGAAACAGTTCAAGATTCACTTGGATTTAGTCCATTTGAATTAATTTACGGTCATGAAGTTAGAGGACCCTTGAAGTTGATGAAAGAAAATATGCTCAGCGAAGAGAAGAAAAGCACGAATTTGTTAGACTACGTGTCTGAGATCAAAGAAAGACTCACTGAGATACAAAAGTCTGCAAAGACTAACCTAATAAATTCGCAAAGTAAAATGAAGAAGCAATTTGACAGAAACACAAAAGAAAGAACATTTCAGCAAGGTGAAAAAGTACTCTTATTATTGCCAATCTCGGGAGATCCGATGAAGGCAAGGTATCAAGGTCCTTATATGATACAAAAGAAAATAAGTGAAGTCAACTATGTTATAGAAACTCCGGATAGAAGAAAGAAACAAAGAATGTGTCACATAAATATGCTCAAGAAATATCACGACCGAGACGAAGAGTCAACAACTGAGTCAAACCCTTCTGGTGCTGTGCCGGGGAGTCTGGTGTCAGCATCGCAGACGAATTTGCCCGCACTGGGTGATATAAAAGAAAATTCTACAGGCACTTCGATCACTATGATTGCGTCAGGGGAGTCTGCAGCGGCAACATCGCTGACGAACTTGGCATCGCCGGGTGATGCAGAAGAGGAAGTCAATCTCATCATGCCAAGAATGAATAATTCAAAGATATTAGAAATCTTGATAGCCATTTCCAGCATGTCGATTCCGAACAGAAAGAAAAGATAAAAGAAATAATTAAAGAGCACAAAGGAATATTTTCCGATCATACGCAAATAACTACGTGAGCAGAACATGATGTCGAATTATCTGAAGAAAGGCCAATAAAACAAAGTCCGTACAGAATGAATCCAGAGAAGAGAGAAATTATGAGAAAGGAAGTAAAATATCTGAAAGATCATAACATAATAGAAAATAGCAACAGCAATTGGAGTTCACCATGCATTTTGGTACCAAAACCAGATAAAACTCATGGTTTTTGCACCGATTATAGAAAAGTAAATGAATTGACAATCGCAGACAATTATCCCTTGCCGAATATCGAGACTTGCATTGAACAAGTAGGAGATTCGAAAATAATCAGCAAGTTTGACTTATTGAAAGGATATTATCAAGTTCCTTTAACAGAAAGAGCAAAGCGAATTTCAGCCTTCGTCACCGAAGAGGGTTTATTTCAATACAAAGTTATGCCCTTCGGAATGAAAAATGCCGCATCAACATTTCAAAGACTAGCTAATAAAGTCATCGAAAATTTAGACAACTGCGCCGTATATATTGACGACATAATCGTTTATAGTAATGACTGGCCAGATCACTTGGAACAAATACGAAAATTATTCCAAAGAATCGGCGAGGCCGATTTAACAATCAACCTCAGCAAAAGCGAGATTGGGAAACAGTCGCTAAACTATTTAGGTTTTGAAATCGGACATGGGAAAATAAAACCTATTATGGCAAAAGTTCAAGCCGTTGTAAACTTTCCTGTACCTAACTCAAGAAAGGAACTAAGAAGATTCCTTGGTATGGCTGGGTATTATAGAAAATTTTGCAAAAATTACGCAGATGTTGTACACCCTTTGACAAGCCTCACGAGCCCAAAAATAAAATATACTTGGAGTAATGAATGCCAAGTAGTTTTCGAACAAGTCAAAACAATGCTGGCATCACCACCGATTTTATCAGTACCTACATTTGAAAAGCCATTCAAATTATATGTCGATGCTAGCGGCCTTGGTCTTGGTGCATTGTTGGCTCAAGATGATGAGGAAGGGAACGAGCATCCACTATCATATTATTCGAAGAAATTCAATCATTACGAAAGAAAATACAGTACGATTGAAAAAGAAGGCCTAGCTTTGGTTCAAAGTTTGAGACACTTTGCGTATTTCCTCAAAGGCCGGCGAGCTACTTTTGTTTACACAGATCACAATCCGTTAGTTTTCATTAACAGAATGAAAAATGACAGACTTTTGAGATGGAGTCTGTTGTTACAGGAATATAATATTATCATTCAACATGTGCCCGGGAGAGATAACATCATAGCAGACCGTTTGTCAAGAAGTTAAATAAAAATGTGATTTTTATTTTTTTTGGTGGGGCGTGTTGTGTGCTAGGCAGTTTGTCTTCTTGTTTTATTATGCATTCATTATGCATTTTATTGTTTTGTGAGAGCAATCTCCATTCCATTGTTAGAGCAATAACTTCCGCGGCATGCATTTCAAGTTCCAATGTCATACAAAAGTCCAACTTGTCAGCTATCTACGGTACATGACTGACAACAGACATGACATGTCATCAGACAATGGATGACCAAACAATTGGTAGCTGACCGTGAGCGAATCTTCACAGACGTATTTAACGCGGCATGAACAACGCCTGCTCGCAATCTGGTCTCTCCAAGCGAAGTTGTCGGCGAGAGCCGTTGACGGTGTTGCAGCCTATCTTCTATGGTGCGAACTATCATCGAACTGCTGCGGACGTGATCAGCACGGCTTGTGGTCCTGGAAGAATCTGGAGACTCTGTTGGTGCTGTGACTCCCTTATAACTGTGAACGTACCATCTGTCCTTGTAAGGACTGTTTGCACCATTTATTTATTTTCACAATATAATTTATCCACATTTTTCATTTACATTTTTCAATCATATGTTTTGGGAATATTAAGAAAATAATAACCCGTAACACTTGTAAGTGTCCTTGCGGGCATCGCTTTGCGTTTTCTGAATATTTCAGAATAAACATTTATAACTTATGACTTATGACTTATAAGTATTACTCGCAGGCCACTTTTAATGGCCCTGCGACCACAATTTAGACCGCAGCAATCCATCTTGATCTTGAAATGTTTTGATTCTTTTTTGAACTTTTAGGAAGAACATCATCTAACTACCTAATCCTAGCGTCCTGAACATCATCTAATACTAAAACGTTCATATTATCTCAACTTCAATATGGGTTACAGCACAGTGTACATGCACTGTACGCTAGATAGTACACATTGATATACAGTGTGTATATTACAGAAAATTACTTTTTCACTCGGCATGCGTTGAGTCAGAGCAAGAACATTTACAAAAGGGATGCATATGAATCAAATCAAAGGTCATCTGAATAATAATTATTTTTACTCTCGTGAAGCATATGGAGGCTGCACTCAAAATTTCTCTATGCCCACGGGCCACATGTCGCTCATCCTTGGTCTAAATGATTAAATAAAAACATGAAATGTTTCTGTACAATATATTTTTTCATTTAAGATTTTCATTTCTTAACATTCCGTGCTTCTTCTGTGTCAGCACACAAAGAGTGATATGAGAAGACACATAATCATATTAGAGCATGCCCTATTGTTCTCAAAATTGATCACACATGCAGTCTTTCGGTCGGTGGTTGTAAAAATAAAGACAAACGTCTCAAGCTACAACAAAGCAAAAGGATCAATGGTTACATCTGTTTTTCTGTCACATGGATGCTATGTACATATCTACCTATGTTTTAAAACATGGTCCTGTTTTTTTTATATGCCTTGAATACATGTTGCAAACTTTCATAAGTGTTCTTCGCTGGCGTTTAACTAATTTTGATAGTCGACAATAGATTCATAAAAAGTTCATAAAACTATACGTAATAACATAGCTGTACTAGCAAAAGTATCAAAAATATTAATTTCAAAACATTATTTTTTAGCAGAACTTTAAAGCTTGGATCAAGAATGGTTTTAAAAGCACATTTTCAAAAATGGCTTTATATAATTTTAGGGATGGTTATAAAACCGTGAACTATGAAATATGCAAACGGTTAACAATAAAAAGTTCAATAATATAAGAATAGTCTATAGAAAATCACCAAACCCATAAAAATATGCTTGATATCAGATTTCGGGCATACTGCAATTTTCTATTTAATTTCTTATGATGAGCTTGTCAAGTTGATAGAGATTAAAATGCAGTCTTCATAGCGCTGTTGTTGAATTTCGTGTTTATCAAAGTATTGTATTGTAAAGCTACATGCAACATAGCTTTACGTGCTGAAGCATATAATATGAAGCACACGCTCAACAGGCCCAGCAACGCATCACGTTTAATTTTCTGCTCTACATAAAAATAGCCTAAATTTCAGACAATCAAATAACACATTCAAATTTTAAAACGCGTTATTCATGTAGCTTGATTTATTCAATCTAGCTAAATTCTTCTTCTTAGCTGCTCACAACGTGATTTTAAAATTTCCTTCGTAGATTCATAGTTTTTGATTAATTATTTATAATGCTGCTTTCGAAATTTTATGCGCTACCCTTAATTTGCATGTACATGTAAATAATCTTCCAGTCAATACAAATACAAAACCTTGTATAATTAAATTAGCTTCTTGTAGTGATAGTAAATCGATAATCGAAGATAGACAAATATATAAACTTCATCTTTAAACTTGGATGCATTCAAAATGACTGTGATCTCCAACGTTATAGCTTCAGACATCTGTTTTCATCAATTGTCATTGAAATCATAAGCAATTTCATATTTTGAACCTGTCAAGTCATGAGAAATTTCAATGAGCCTATCGGTCTACAACCAACAACCAAAGACAGAATGTATAGGATGATGCGATCTACTGCCCTTCAATTTCATGAATTCATAATAGTGTTACCCAAGATAAACATAATTATGAAATTGTTAACATAATCCATATAATACAGATCAAACATCACTGTCAATAAGAAAATTTTGTTGCAAAAAGTTCTGATAGAAAAAATATGGGAAATGTCTGATCAATTCTCACGTCTCCACCACAATGGACTGAACGAGCGTTTTGTAATCCTGTGTTCTCTCCACTTGCTTGAACCGGGTCTCAGTTCATTCCACTTCTCATTGTCATAACGATTTGATTTATTGTGATTGTCTCCAAGTCGAATTCCAACTCTTGATGCAGCATCTTTTAACTTCATCTCTAGCTCTTGAATTCTAAAATTCATAGAAGACATCACTTCTGTTCGATGATTTTTGATCAGTCTCATTACCAAAAGGCAATTGATCTTTGTTGTTGAAGTTGAAGTGTTCGCTGGTAGCCCAAGTAGCTGATGAATAGGACCACATTCAAATTTCAATCTTCGCAATTTTTGAAGAGCTTGACAATCTATTGAATCTACATTGCCTTTGGCTGGAATATTAAATGAAACTGCGGATAATTTAAGAGAATTTCTTCTGATAGCATTTAGCAAGTGAGTGGAAATTTGAGAAACTACTTCGCTCATGCTCTGCGATTCACTTGTCATATCGAAAGACAGTTGTGACTTGCAGTTTCCCTTTGCTGTCAGGAAGCTGGTTGTTTTATCCGCTAAAAATCGATGCTCACTCCATGAAACAGTTTCAAACTTAAATGACACAACCGTTCATTTTTAGGTCATACGACTTGCCCCCATGTACTCTGTACAAGCTTTTGATACACGATGTCTGTTTGATGACATAGTTGTTTCGCCCTTTCCGAACAAGCAAGCCTCCAAGATTTGGCTTCATCAACTTTTCATGAAATGTTGAATCATCTTCCTGCAGCAACTTGCAAAGTTCTTTCGCCGTAGCTTGACGACGGACTCTGCTTCGAAGGAGCAATCCGAAACCCGATTTGTGAGTGGATAGCAAGTGACATTTCATAGGATCATATTCCAAAGTTTCCCAAGAGATTAATTGCATTATATTGTTCAGTCGAAGTCGATGTCTCTCTGTTGAATTCGAAGAAGATTTTAAACGGATTGTTATGGTCTCTTGTATCGGTTTGACACTTTCCACAGTCGCTCCACCAGTTACTAGAAGATCCAAAATTCGATTATCGTTTGACAACTGATGATGATGTCCCATTGAATATAAAGATAATCTTCCTGAGCGCGGGAATTCATGCTCTATGTCTTCAGATGGAGCAATGAATGGCTTGGTCGGCTCATCACGTTGAATAGTTTTTCGAACTCCAAATATAACATTGCTGAAATCAATTGCAAGAGAAGCAAACTTCCTTGAATGGTCAGGGACGCTTTCGATGCATTTTTGTGCGAGATCTTGTATTTTATTGAATGTTTCCGGACGTTGGTATTCATCATGGATCACTGGTACAGTCAATGTTTGTGCTGGAATGAGATACATCGGCATATCGCCATAGAAGGGAACGAGGTTTAGATTCTCAGGGTGTTCAACAAATGGGTAAAAGAACATTTCTTTGGTTCCCTTGTTATCTAGATTGTCAATCACGCCTGCGTCATCTTCGTGAATGATTTTCAAAATACCATCCAATGTGACAGAAAGTGGTCTTGGAGTAGAATATTTCTTATCCATCAGAGCAGTAGAACGGAAACATACAGACAGAATGTGATCTAACTCATCAACAAATCTAAAGTCACATGATTCATATATTAAATATCTTTAAGATAGCCTACTGTTTGAGATGTTTGCACGTGTTAATACGCATGACCTTAAGAATAGGACGGCCAATTATCATTGCTTCGTCGGTATCAGATCGGGCGTTGCAACCGATCAGCTGAATAACAATGACTGACCCAACAGGGTGTGCATTCTTTAATTATTCATCTGACATTTTGGCATCAATTCAGTCAACCGAAATGCTGTATTCTCTTTACAATTGTCTTAGTTTAGATGAAAAGGAACTCAATTGATCAACAAAAGCAAGTCCGAAATGATCCCTCGATCAGTCAGCCTGATTTCAGAGATTGATTGAGCATTTTCAAGTGACACTGATGAAGCATGCGGTAAAAAATTAAAGTATTGAAGCATGATATGAATTACAAAAATTATTTGTAATATAGAAGTGCAACCAATATCAATGAGGTATTGCAACAATTCTGAAATTATCCGAAGAAGATGTGATAAATAAAGTTCGTCTTTTTCATTTATTCAATGAAAGATATAAGGATTTGATGAAGAATCAAATTGATATCAAAATTCAGAGTTAATTATTGCTATATAACTTTGAGTTCAATTAAAGAGGTTTCAGAATACATTACTGATTGTTCAACATAATGACTTGAAGAGCATGCAACGAATAAATCAAAGTTATTATTTTCAATAAGATTTTGATATTTTCCTTGTTAGAAGACATCTTCTCCCTACATTTAGACACAATTGCTGATTAAGAGATTGGAGTGGTCACGTTACTGAATGCTGTCAATATTCTGACCAGTCATTTGTAGATCCTTGATATCTCTTGTAACTGAGGAAAGCATTTATACAAAATATCGTTCGATAACATAACTTGTTATAGAAACTTTTGATTATCAAAACGTGATTAAAATGAAGAAGAGAAATTAAAATATTGAAACGCAGACTTAAGAAATAAATTTTCTCTTTGATTCAACGATCATTATTTTGGAAATAAAGCTTGATATTTTTATCATTATTGTGAAGTAACTGCAAAACTGCTCCGAGATTTTTAGTAAATAAATATAGACATTGTGTGCAGTATGAATAATCATAATTGACGATAATTTCTGGACAAAAACGCCATGATTATATACAAAAGTATGTAGTCACATATTATAGTGTCAGTGGTTTTATATTAAAAGTCGCAAGACCGGAGAACTAATTATTTTGAGTGCAGGCTCTATTCGACAAAAAGTGGTGTATAGTTTCATGAATTTCATGAAATATCTATTCACAATGCTGAAATGTCAGAGATATTTTATACTTGTCTTTAAATTAATTTAAATCCAAGCTAAAACGATTGTATTACCTATTATATATCATTTTCCATCTATTTTGATCGAAATTCCAAGCAATTTCGTCAATGATATATAATGCTATGATTATTTCCAAGCAATTTGGTCACATAGCTTGCTATTTCCAAGCAAGTTGGGCAAAGTCTGATATCTCTCTTAGCTATTCCAAGCAATTTGGTCCGAAGGTCAAGCCATTTAGTCACATAGCATTTTAACAGGTACATGGAAATCAGGTAGGTTAAAATTTGAATTATTTTACAATGGATCAAATTCTCGTTCTAGTTATCGATATTATTGATTTAATTATTTAAATTCTTTGTGAGCTAATCAATTCAATTAAGATGGTTGGTGGGTTGTCCAAAGATAAGTTCTCCGACATGCTATCCGAGATCGATGCTTTGGTGAAGCATATTATTTTATCTTCGGTGTGACTGCGCTTCATGCCATTGCGATGCACCACACCCCTCAAACAAAATTCCCAAATTTAGTCGAGAAAATAACGTGTCAATTTGCGTCTAAAAAAGTCGGCTAATTTGAGGTTTAATATGTCTGGTCGTAATCGCTTTTTTTCCCATTGAAAAAGACGACAATTAGTCGATTTTTGTTCCATTAGAAGAGCCGACAACTAGTCCAGTTTCTGTGTGCCCATAGACGTCCTTAATGACTCACTCACGCACTTATATATCCCCTTGGTTCCAGAGACACAAAACAGTGCAAGTGCATGTAAAATGTATAATTCATATCAGCAACCAAATCGGATGCAAAATTAGTACAATAGGTAGGAAAAACTGACACACATAAAATCGAATATGAGTAACAAAATTTGGCCAGAAAAATGATCCATCTTCAAATACAATAAGTTCGAAGAGCTGCGCTGGTGATGATGGCATTTTAATGCAACTTCTATAGCGCCAATGTATTCTATTCAGCAAAGAAATCAGGAAAGGGATTTACGTTGGTCATCGTCACTGACGACATAATAATAATGTACATTTGATATCTTAAATGATACAATGAACATGGTACTCACTCTAATAGACATGTATGCTGGCATCAATTGTACCGAAATACACTGCCTGTCATATCTTGACATAAACATATTTGACAGATTGTTCACAACTCCTTAAATTTGGTGATACACATATCAAACGAATATGAGCAACAAAATTTGGCTAGAAAAATGATTCATCTTCAAATACAATAAGAAAGTTTGAAGAGCTGCGCTGGTAATGATTGCATTTTGATGCAACTTCTATAGCGCCAATGTATTCTTTTCAGCAAAGAAATCAGGAAAGGGATTTACGTTGGTCATCGTCACTGACGACATAATAATAATGTACATTTGATTTCAAATGATACATGAGCAGAAATCGTTTTCATGCTTAGTGCAATCAAGTTCGCCAATTGTCGGCAAAGGTGAATTTGATTACACTAGGCACAAAAACAATGATGCTCTGTTGAATTTGTTAGCATTATCGTGAAAATACTTGCAATGTTGGCCATTGCAACCTGTAAATCACCAGCTTTTAGGAGATGTAAACGAACAGTGAAACATGTGTGAGGCAAAACTTTTGGCAGGTGAGGTAGTGCGTGCGAACAAGTGAACTAGATACTAAGTGAAATGACTAGTAGATTGGACACTCATTCCAAGAGAGGATATCAGATGGACAATTATTCTAAGAGAAAATGAATTAAAATTCAAATGAAATTCCTCAGTGAAATGCAAAAACATCTCAGAAAATATCGAGACAACAAAAAAATCTATGAAATATTCATATATTAGAAATTGAGTTTCAGATAGTGCACTAGTTCTGCTCACTGTTTTGAAAACGTTCTGCTTACCGGGAAAACACAAACTATTCATCATCGTCGTCTTCGACAGCGCAAGGGATATCTCTAGAAGTTCCCATATTGAGAATGTTTGTTAAAGTCTTCCTCTTCTCCATTTGTGGCATGCGTTTGAGCACTTCCCCCATGGAACGACAAATGAAATCCACGGACTCCTGGTTCTCAATGTTATGCATCTGAAAGGAAATGATCTCTGTCATATTCTAGGTTTACATACGAAATACGAATGCAAACTAACATTTCAGTTAGTCAAAGAGCTAGCATGATTTGCTACTTCTATTTTCAAGCGTTAACCTTTTTCGATTTCTTTGCATAATACCGTACGGAATGACTGATAATGCACAGAAATTTCTTTCATTACATAGGAAACTTAACACAATATGCACTCATCCGTATCAATCTTTCAGAAAATATTAGCCATCCAGGTTAGTAAAACACAATATCTTTAAATAACTCGATACCAGGTAGTGTAAATAGGAACTAGTTCTGATTCAGACTTACTTTATTGTGTCGCAAAACATCGGCGATGAATCTCGGCAATTGCAGGTCCATGGCCGACTTCTTGCCCCGCTGACCTTTCTTTGAAAACATTTTCCAAGCTGCCGGCGACGAAATGCGCAGGATTATTCTTTTGATTGATTTCTTTTTTCTTTTGCACACTTCCTTGCTAACAGTTTGGATTGCCTTTTCGCGAATGTCTTTGTTTTCGTTGATAGTGTTGAAAAATTCAATAATTTCATCAGCAGTTGTTGGGAAATCAATTCCTGGTTCTTCCTCAGTCGATTCTATCGAGGCGTGCATGGTACTACAAATACAAGCCGAGCGATGTTCTAATCTCAACAGAATTCGCAAGACTTCTCTCGACCAGTGCTGCACATGTACACAATGGCATTTGAAATCGAAATCGAGTGCTTCAGAGACCATGTTGGACAGATTCGTGTTATCATTGGAGCTGGTGTTGGGGTCTCCACGTGTATCAATCGGCGTTGATGTAGTGAACTGTAATTCTACTTCCTTGATGGATTCATTATTTGATTCTGCTTCTTTGGATTCATCATCTGACACTGAACCTTGAGACACGGATGTACCCAACTGCGAGAACGGTGGTTCGGGAAAGTCAATATCGCAGGGACGCTCGTGGATTGTTGACGTTCCAGTAGTCATATCATTTGTTGATTTTCCAGGTAACAAGTGGGTTACTCCTGCATTCGAGCGTCTCAGAGCGCATTTCTTACGTCGCGGTTCCTCAGGCTCATTGAATCCGTATCTGTCAGTTTCCTGCACTTTCCTTTTTCGCTGTTCGCCGTCATCTGTTGTAGACATTGAGCCGGTTCTCGAAAATTTTGCGCATTTCCGTGTGATCTCATCAAATGATTCTGAAATGAAAATCAAGTGATTTTCAAGTGGTCAAACGATAAATTGCCATTATTCTCTTACAATTTAGATCGCTATGAGAACCTATGATCGGCAATGATATCGATTTATTTTCAAAATGACATTTTTCGAATTTTATAAAATGATATCATTTTACATCATTTTTTGTAGTGAAAAGCAGGCCTTTTTAACAATAGTATTATTATAAAGTAGTATAAGTAGTTCCGATTAAAGGTAGACCCTTTTTAGTGAAACACACGCAGGTAGGGTACACCGCAACATACATTAATCTACCAAACAAGTCTTTCGATTTGCGGTTTACGCACGTATATGTTAGGACCATAGCCAGTCAATGAAAGCGATTATAAACCTCGGAGGTAAGAATATAGCCTACGTTGTGTTATAGGCCTATAGGCTTATTATTAGGATTGTTGTCTAATTGAATTATGAAACCATACATATTCTGAAAGCTTGTTTTATGACAAATTCGAAAATGACAACAGAATTGCACTATCTGTGAAATAGTTGGCGTCATTTTATCTTTAAGAAAAGTGAGCTTTTTTGTGTTTTTTACATCTACTGAACAATAATATCAAAGTTTTCAAAACGAGGACAACTGAAAAGATTCACTGAGAAATTCTCTTTCAAATGATGCAACATTTGTTGCTGTTGTTATTATTCAACAATTAATAATAATGAAAAAGAAACGACGAGATTTGGTATGTCAACAGACTTTTTGCCATGGCTGTACTTACAAAAAATATAATTACAAATACGTCGACTCTCACGCCATAACATGAGGTCTGATTGTCATGGTACCTCAAGGGCGATGGTCATGGAAGCTTCACCCCTAGTAGCGGCTAGCATGGCCAGGTGCCTTGGGTAGGGTATGGACTATGGAAGAGTAAAAAAAGTGCGGTAGTTTTTTTATGACCCAAAGAATTTGTCACATACGGAAATTTCGTGCATGAAAGTCGATTGAAAGGCTGAGAAAATATTTCCTGTGAAACGCTTAATAGCCGTAATTCAACTTGCTTGACAAGCAGTGTAAGACCTTCATCATGAATTGATTTGACGTTCTTGCTTTCTCATATCTTCGCTTAATAGATATACTTCTTCTTTTGTTATGAAACTCCTCATTAGACTACAATTTTCAAGTAATTCTGAAATAGACCTGTCTACATAGGTTGACGGTTAACATACAGAATCACTTGAAAATGATGTCCAAATGAGGAGTTTCAAAACGAAAGTAGAAGTAAATCCACTAAGCGAAGATGGAGGAAGGCAAATAAGTTAAATCAATTCAAGCTTTTATCACAGATATTCACAGTCTATAAATCAGAAAAAATGAATTTCGTTAACGATATTCGGAATAACTATCGGCATATGTAGGCATGGAAACACAACGGTAGGCCTAGGCATATTGTATAAACATACTTACCATGTGATTTCAGAATCTTAACTTTGTAACATGACCATGTAGAAGAAGGATCAGCCTTCGACCGAAGCAATGTTCTTATTGTCGCGTAGGCAGTTTTCGGTGGAAACGCAATTTCCACATTCCCGCTTCCATCGTCCACTTCAACCCAAGATGAATTGACAACTTCGATAGTGCCGTCATCAAATTCAATGATGTGATACATGCTCTGAAAATAGAAATATGACGAACACTTCAGTTAAGATATTGGGGTTGTTTGGGTGTCGTTAGAATTCGATAGCAGGTCATCTAAATTCTCTTGGTGATGGTATGACATTTTTGCAGAAGCTTTTCGGCTCACACCGTGAGGCACTTTCAAAGCATCTATTATGAATTAATGAACCAGTCGCTTTGAAAATGGCTACACGGCGTTAACCGAAAAGCTTCGTCAAAAAGAGTTGCCGGTATAGTCTACTAACAAGTTGAACAAAAAATCCTTCATCCTGTAAATAGGTTACATACATGTGGATATTCATGAACTGAATTTCATTGCTCAATGTCTATAGACCGTAGAATGAGTCGCTGTTTGCTACAAGAATGAGTTAGACAGTATACCTGGGTACCACCTTCATTAACTACGGGGATCAGTCAATAAAAAAGTTTCCCTGACACCTGCTTGTGATGAGATGACACAGTTATACACCCGGATTGACTTCCATAAAAATAAACTTCGGAAACCCAAAGTCACGAGGGATTAATTACAAGCAAGATTATTAATGAAAAATTTATGTTTTGTTTAACGTGCCACGTAAATACATGGGTAGCCTGACAGGCAGATAAAAGCGATAGGAATTTAGAATCATATAACTTTAATAGAGTGCAACAGTGTGACGAAATACTTTTTATTCAAAAGCATTGCTTTCTTAGCAATATCGGTCACCTTGACCATTTTTAAGGGCAAACGTCTGTCGTGAGATACTTTAACCATTCCTATTTTTTCTGATGAAATCGGTTTCTTAAACAAACTTCCCCTTATTCTCAAAGCACTACCAATCACGTTGATTTCACTCATATTGCTTCCGCGAACAAAATACAAAATTTTGAAAGGCCTTAAAGCTTCTCCTCAATGATACATAACAGTCAGAGGTGTCTGCTTGTAAAACACACGATTCGAGTGACAATTTTTTGTAAAAGCGAACACTAGTCAAATCAAACGAATTCAATACATCAGGTGAGGGGAGAACTTCATATCGCAAAATGTCTTGCATGTCGTTTTTTAGAATGCTTTGGCCCAGTGACTGGTCAGTTTCCTCCACACGCCTTACCAGCTGTTCAAGAGGACGATCAGATTTTCGGATTTTGCGCTTGATAAAACGAAGGAAATTCTCAAACGGAAAGCAGCTGAAAGAATCCAATGGCCCCAGACGCTCAACATCATCAAACAGGTGACACAAGGAATGCACGTTATATATCAGAAACTTTTCCCCAAAGAGCAGATATACAATATGTCCAAAACTGTGAACAAGATCTTTAGCATGTAACAGATAGTCTGTACTCACAGAATCAGAACAGTAAATTCGCATGATGACTGTCAAAACAGTAAAACAATCAGAAAATCCAGGACTACAAAATTTAGGTAGAACTGTTGGGGCTAAATATAACAAAAACAATCGTAGTTCGGTGGCCTTCCAAGTGCCCAAATGATTGACACTACGTGGTCGTCGATTGAAGTCTCTGGGAATATCGTTCCTTAGTGCCTTCAGATAGTCAGACATTTCTCTCAAAAGCTTCGCAGATAATTGTTGGCGATCGCCACTTCTTAACTCATCCAACAGTTTGTAGGTAACCCCTTTGCAAACATTGTGCATGTAGTCTAGAGGAAAATCCACACAAATTTCACATGTCGTAGCGTAGACATTCGACAAAGGAGCATTAAGCAACATAAATGATCAATTTGACACAATGCGGCAGCGCAACTACTAACGGATGTCAAGTAAATGAATAGCTTCCTAATGAGATATTGATTGAGACTGAAATACTTGGAAATAAGACGGGCAGCCAAAAATGCTGTAGCGAAACGCATCTTCTTGCAAGCTAGGTCAATGAACATAAATTTCTTCAATGTACATAAAATTATGTCATAATTCTGTATCATGAATTACGCAGATCTACTGAAAATAAAAAAAAGACCTCTTCAATTTATCTCCAAAAAAGTCCATCGTCAGTGTTAATAAATAAATTACCACAACAAAATACAATCTCTTTAAACGAACTACTATATATAAATGCTTCCCTAATCATTAGATTTCCATAAGCGCATCATTAGCTTTCTTATAGTAACTAACACTGCCTGGACGGGTATTTTAAAAAAATGTAGCGAAATTTTTTGCCCCGTAAGCTAGTGTTTATTTGACTATCTTTGTTGTATCGCTTCTGACTATGAATCTATTCTGTATCTATGCATATTAGTCAGTATCTATGTAATATCATGAAATTCATAATATAGCCTACTCTGGTGACTGCAGGTGGTCTTCTCATCAAGTAATATGAGTACCGATTAACGGATACCTAAAGGTGAACATAACACATGGAGGCCAGCTCTATCAGCTTTCAGTCGCGTCATCAGATTCCATCCAAAAGCAATCATCGAAAAAGCAACCACGTCAACTTGAAAAGCTGACTCCCAAGGAATTTCAATCACATGAATTCGAGATGCTGCCAACAATTAATGACAATAGGGGCCTAGCCAAGATAACAATAAACCGCACTTTGATTCATGTTTGTCTTATCGCACATACGCACGCGTTGCGGAGATCTTCATGTTCACGTGGCCAAACACATTTCACATGACGTATATGATGACTTAAATGCTTCCTAAAATGGCCTATAATGCTAAAATGCCCCTTATAGCGATCTAAGTACAAAGCATCACATGCGCGCAGAACATGGAAGATTCTGATTTTGCCCTCTAAGGTAGGAAAGTGTCAAACACGGCGGAGAACTGCGCTTGACCTGACCATTCTCGAAATTCACCATGCGCATGTATGCCTTACTCCCCTTCTTGGCAACAATGACATCGTGATTCAATAACCCACGATGTGTACGGTGCTCACAATGGGATTGCCCTGCTACAATGCTTCCCTGTGTGCAACGTAATAAATGCATCCTCAACGAGCACTGGCATGAGTCGCCCTAAAATCTTCAAATCAATCATCAGCTGCTTGCTGCTGCAAACATACAATATAACAAGATGCATGTAATCCGGACAACTGTCACTCGAAAAAATATCATCTCAGCTGTTTTTGCAACTTTTCAAAGCGAGAAGCTGCAATTTAATGGTTTTTTTAACGGTTTACTCCTATTTTATGACAGTTGTCCGCGAGATCCCTATTTAGCACATGCGTTCGGAGAAACGATACCATAAATGAAACCGTTTGATAAATGAGACAAATTAAAACGAATTAAAATTGTGATGTATTAACGGCTCATAAACAAAATATCATTTGAGACAGCTCACTCCATGCTAAAGAGGAAATTGCTCCCACTAGGTCAGCAAGCATTCATTCAACGCAGATGTGGCTTTCTGGGAATACCTGATTTTGAGGTAGCTATGGAAATTATGAAGGAATTTCTTGTGAATCTATATTTTCGATGACGACATCGAAAGAAATGAAGCTAGGAACGAAAGAGAAGATGAAGCAAGCTCCAAACAGCACTCACTGTTGGCAAGCCTGGAGTCCACTCCTCGACCCGGCTGCTGTGTGTGTTGATCACGCCATCGACTTGGCGATGATTAGTGAGCCATTCATGCTTTCAACATCAGACATGGAACGCATTATTTCAGCCAATGCTATTGCAATGAGACCTCTTGATCACTTTTGGGCTGATTTGGACTTTGACCTAGGCACGTGTGCATCCATTTTGCACTAGAAAGTAGCTGGACTTCCCATCTTAACTATCTCAAAAAGTCGAATTTTTTGCGTAGCAGCTGAGACGAGTTTTATGGAGACGTGTTATAGGCCAACTTACTCGTCTCTGACGCACGTCTCGGTGCGCCTTCATTTAGTCCAAATTTAGACGGCCGAACAATCACAAACTACCGAGCAAATCCTACCGGTAAAGCATGTTAGCGTTGCTTTGGGGGCCAAATGAGCCAAATAGTGGAGCTTTGCGGAGTTATGTTTTGAAATATAACTTAGACCAGTTAGACGAAACTGAGGCCAGTTTTGGACGTCACAATTGTTTCAGGGGACAGATGAATTGCGACAGTCATGAGCTTGTATATTTGCCTCGCTTTTATCATATATTTGAATGCGGCAGAATATGCAGGGTCATGCTTGAAAGCTCATGTGAAGCGACGTCTGCCTGATCCTACCATTCAGCAGGAGATTGGTGACAGAGACGCTGTGATTCAAGCAGACGAGACATTTCAAGTTAGACGTTTAGCAATTCTGCGGCGAGAAATTACGGCCTCACTTGCCAACACAGGAGAGATGTTTGGAGTGGTACAACCACACTTTGAGCTATTTCCCTCAGTGTTTGAGTGAACAGGATATATTTTATTTAACTTACTTTTTGTGATTTTCAGACATTTTTGAAGTTTAAATATGCATGTGTTGCAGTGTGAGCAAGTTTTGTTGCTTTCTTTAGAGTAGGAGGGATCTAACTATCTAGCTATCTCTGATATAGTGGTTAAAGTATGACACATTTATGATTAACAAACATATAATATAATTTTTAAATAGCCCAGCTATGAATATAAGTATATTTACACGAAACTGTTTATATCAAAAACTAACAATTCCGATGAAGAAAGCTTAACATCCGTACTTTGTTTAATTTTCTCTTTACTGAATTTTTAATAAATGTATTTTGATCATAAATCAACATCCTGTTTCTTTAAATATTGCAAGCTGCCAGCATGCTTTTATGATTAATACATCTTGTGAGATTCATCTTAATCGTTGACTAAATGGCTTTAGCTTCGGAACAAATTACTTGGAATAGCTAAGAGAGATATCAGACTTTGCCCAACTTGCTTGGAAATAGCAAGCTATGTGACCAAATTGCTTGGAAATAATCATAGCATTATATGTATATCATTGACGAAATTGCTTGGAATTTCAATCAAAATAGATGGAAAATGATATATATTACTATATTATACCTATATTATTATATATTATTATTATTATTACTATATTATTACCTATATTTGTATTTGTTTTGGAGAACACATTACCGGTATTTGAACACCTATGCCTACATGAAGGACATCCTTCTTGCAGGGCTGTGGAGCCAGAGACGAGCCGGAGCCGGAGCCTTAAGGAGCCGATGGTTTTGGTCGGAGCCGGAGCCGGAGCCGGAGCCGGAGCCGGAGCCGATTTATCATAAAGGCTCCGGCTCCGATAGTTTGAGCTTTGATATAAATCTAGAATTTTGAAAGTTATTAATTGGCATCATAAAAAAATTAAATTATTTGAAATCTAAAGATATGTCTTTTAAGTATACCAATGATCTGTTCTCCACGATATCTTTCTTTGCAGTTGCCGCCTTCTTTTGTATTATATTTATTATATATTTACACACATGTGTAATATTTTTTTATTGCATATGTTTCGCAAGACTAATTTCCATATTGACAACGTATTCTCCAAAATCCATTAATTTGAAGACTTGTTACATGCATGCTAACTAAATGATTGTAGATTCCTAGAGACAAGTCGCCAGTCATTTATGTACACATTTCCAGTTCAGTCAGCAAAGATAATATAGCTACATTTCTTGCGCAATGTCTTAAATCTAATACGGTTACTATGTAGGCTATCATCTATCGGTATTGCTACTGGCAGAAGCTATCGGCATCTGTTACAATGCCAATTTCCTTAGATTGTATTGTAGGCTCTTGTGCAGTCCCCCCACCTACATTTTTCAAAACAATCGATTATTCAATTTGATCAATTTTGATTGGAGGGATAACTCTTCACACTCACACGAATGACCTGACTACAAGTCCTCACATGGCTATAGCAAAAAGCGACCCAGCCACTTCTAGTAGCGCCCTATTATTTTAAAGGTATCTCATTCACAATGAATTTCCTTTGACTTCAAAATTCAAAGGGTATATTTCAATGCGAAAAACCCGAAGGCAAATTACAATGTTGACTTGCTGACGAAGTTTGCGACCATGACATCGCAATTACCCACGTAGATTTTTACAACAGCACGGAATGCTTCACTCAAACCGGTGATGATGAAACGGACATCCAATGGTGCTGCATCTTTTGACCAGAGAAAAAATGGGGGGGAGGACTGCACAAGAGCCGTATCGTGTAATAATATTTCCCCAAATGTCATAGACCTGTGGATTTCAAGAATTTTCATTATTATTTTTTCCGTCTGTCAATACTTTATGCTGATATCATGCTGACTTATATGTAAACAATAAAAAAAGACTGAGACGCTCTCAATAAAGGCGCCTTTTGACCTCCCTTTTCTATTGTCTGTGACATTAAACCATGCAAGTAGATGGGATTTCTGCTCGGTGCTCGCAGTCAAATTTTTATTATGCATAGCACCCTGCAACATACTGTGTGATACTCCGAGTTCAGTTTCATCAGCCTAACCATCATCAGAGGAATAGTGGTAATGTGTTATACATAAATTGAATATAATAATATACATGAATCATTGATGAATTATTTAGTGCAACTTTACGCCATAATGAAAAATACGAAATTAATATAATGTAAGTAAGGCCTTAACTTATTAAGTATGCTGCATAGAATTACAAAACTTGTCCTAAATTAGATATTTCTAATTTTTTTAAATATAATTTTCAATTGTACATTTCTAGCCTACACGGCAATGAGGCTATCTAAATTACAATTTCTACAGATGATGAGTCGTGGGCTACCCGCCGATCATATTATTCATGGACCAACAGACTATTGAATAAAGGCAATAACAAATAACAATAAAAACCTAAGCTAGCCTATATACACTTTTATATTCAATAAAGCAATTGATATCTTTATTGATACGGTATATTTGGCTATATAGCCGATACCCTTTCCATGTTCGAGTAGATACAGGCCCTATAAGCTATTTAGAGGCATACGCTATCCAGTTTCATATTCAAGCTTTGTTAAAAAGCTTATGCTACTATTCGGTCCCTGTGACGGCTAATTAGGTATATCATCATCAATCATGTGGTCTTATTTAATGTAGCCTCGTAAGTAGACTGGTTGCAGGCTAGGCCAATTTATAAGCCAGTGCGGGAGATCTTTATCTAAATTAACCAATCCTGGCTATAACTTTATTTTATCTTTCAGAGATAGTCAATTCATGCAAAAATATATGACAAGTATGTTATTTGTCATTATATTAGGCTATTATCATTTTTATTATTAACTTAAGTCGTTGCTTGTTAATGAAAACTAATTTGATGATTGTAGCAAGCCTCTAAAGGCCACACCGTTATCCAAAAAACCCGTTCAACGGATCCAGGATAACCAGCATAGATAGAACCTGAATTTGAAGTCGGAGCCGGAGCCGGAGCCGAGCCGGAGCCTTTCACATCAGTGTCGTGGAGCCGGAGCCGGAGCCGATGAGATAACGCATCGGCTCCACAGCCCTGCCTTCTTGCTCAGCTCAAAAAAGTATTTCACTTTATCTTTCATTTAAAACCATAATGATTTTTCAGGTGAAAGTTGCATCGAAATGTTTGCATAGATAAATTAAGGAGATGATAAGAGACAAAAGGTTTCATCAATTCGAAACATAAACTCATTTTGTTGAAATCAAGATTTCTAGCTTCATTTAAGGTTGAGTTAATTGATTGTTAACATACTCCAATAATTCGTAAACAAAAACATCGAAGGAGAACAATGATAACAAAAATAATTATGATCCCAAATTGTGTCAGAAAAGAAAATTTCCTATGCACATGCAGCACTTATATATTTTTTGACTTAGTGTAATTCAGAGGAACAAGAGCTATACTTGGAAATTTATAGTTCTAATCACATTATTGTATCATGAATCCTTGATTTTTAATGCAAAAGTCACCTAATCGGTTCGCCACCAGACATAGATATCAAGTAACTAAAAAAATTGTTTAACAAAAACTCACAAATATATAAACTCAGTCGCTAAATAATGTTGGCTTTGATGATAACTAAGGTACAAGTGCAGGTGTGTAATTGGTTTACCTCATATTTATTTTCCTTCTTCGTAAAAATCATCGAATAAATAATTATTATGTTTACAAGAGCTATCTCAAGTTAACAAAATTTAAGAAAAATACCTACATGTCATTTATCATCTTTTCATCCATCATAGAAATTGACACCGCGACTACAAGTCATACAGGTTTATAAAGATCTTACATATTTTGTTCATGTATGCGCCAAATTACACCGGTGAGGATAAGTCACCTATATAGGTATACTCATTCTTTCACAAAGCAACAAAACGTCCATTTTATTAGTTCTTTCATACTGAAATTTGAAAAGTGTGAATTTGAAAAACAAAGTTTCTAAAGCAAGTTTCTTTCAATCTCGCTGAAAATTCCAACACATAACAGCGCATTTTGATTGCAGAAGTGCTTCCTCGTGCATTAAAAGTATCTGGTTAAAGAATGGCAGTTATTTGAAAAAATAAAAGAAAAATGTCTACATGTGGGCCCTTTTACAATCAAATTATCATTAATGATCATCCAATAAAAATGAAGACTACTCTTCGACAGTCACCGACTTCCCTGTCTTAGAGAAAGTAGCATCTCCTTTTATTTTTGTGTAGGAGCCTAAAATCGAGGTGTAATAAGTACACCCTTAGAATTAAATAGGTCGTCTCTTCTTCTGTTTGACTGGAAAGGAAACATTGGACCATGTTGCGCCAATGAAAATGGCACAATCTGCTGGCATAATACCACAGCAATCGAACAATGAGCAGCCAGTTCAACATTAAACACGCCAAATTGTGCGATGTTTCAGTGACTGTTATCTACCGGATCACACTGCAACGAGACACAGACGATGTCAAGTTCTACGTAGAAGTCTGTGGACGTTTTTTCTTGCGCCTGCTAACTTTTTTTTAATAATGATCAGAGAACCCAACATTATCGAGAAAACTTTTGCGAAACAATCTGAATTCTTCGAATCTGAAGGAATCGTGGCGATCGGAGCATTTTGAAGAAATTCACTGCAATCCGCAACGAATATTTTTCCTATCTCTGCAAGGCATTAAACATTTAACTTCCTTTTTGCCAAATAGTAAGTTCCTGCATGTGCCATCGTTTTGAATCAGTTTGCACTTCTAGCAAAGTGATACGGTTAAACAATATAACTCTGTGAGTCCACCAATCGATGGAAGGCCTAGTGCAGAATTGAAGAGAAAGATTTGACATGATTGAATCATTCTGTCTGATATTTAATTATATACATCGCATGTCCGCCTGAAAGTACATTTTTCTAGGCTGTATTCATTGAACCACGGCTCCACATGCTAGAACACACGACTTTCTTGTAATTGTATTAATTGTTGGATTTGTATGTCATAAAAAATGAAGCGATTTCTTTTATCGGATGGCCTACGTTGATTGAGAACCACCCATACGCACGACAAAACTACGAAGTCACGAACAGAAGATCATTAATGCCTTAATGCTGTCATCGATGCAATATTAGGAAGATTGATTTTTGGAAGAAGGCACATGATTAAAGCGAAAAGTTCTTCAGAGTGACTGTAACAACTGAAACCGATCTAAGCCAACACGCTGAATTTCAAGATGAGCGGTCTATAGCATTGATGTGAATCTTTAGAACGTTAGGACATCTTCTACTCTCGCTGATATCAGATCTTGTCTGCCGGGTAATGCGCACTGGAGCACGACGACTGCAGCACATGGTTTGAACACAAGATTTTTTTGCAATTGTATTCATTATGAATTCTTCTTACTAGAATTGGTATTTCACATAAATGCAGCGATTTCTTTTTGAATCTCTTTAAATTGTGTTTCTTAACAATGGTTTAACATGAATTTTACAATGGCGTTCTACTTGTTTTAAGTATTTTACTTGTTTGCATAACAAGAAGACGGACCAAAGAACAGTTAGTTCATTTGTGATCTGATGGTACTGTGATTATTTGGAACGCATTGCTCTAGAGTAGTCCAGGCACTATGAAGTATTGTTAGGCAAAGCAACAATTTCTTAGAAGTCTTCATGGTTTGGATCCATTTATATTATGATGTGTGTATATGGCATCAAAGGCAATCTTTGTATGTTATTTTCTTTGTATTTGGCGAAAGTGTCATCGACAAATAATGAAACATCAACTGTGATGGCACATTTATCGGATGTAGGATAACAACATGCTCAATGACATCATTTCAACACTTTACTCAAGCAAGTTATTGCCCAACATTTACACGAGAAAAAGAACATGAAAATCACAATTCTTTTTTTGATGCATAAGTCTTAAAAAATGGAAGCTTAAAATTTCGGAAAATAATTGTTCAACAGATGCAGGTCCCTGTCTTTTGTCCAGAGCTTTCCGACCAGAAAATTGTGAGAGATCTGATGAGAATATGTCGTACATGTGTGTCAACAGAGTACACAGAATATCGTCAGCCAAAAATATTTTGTGAAGAATTAAGATTGAAGAAATATTTTTTACTCACTACATCTCAAATGCGATATATTGAAGAAATTGACTTTCATGTCCGCACCACCTGACTTGTAAAAGTGATAATAACCATTCTAATCATATGATTTTCAGGTAAATAGTCCATCTACACGTATATCATGGCAATTGTCATATGATTTTGTAATTTGCTTCTTGTCATTGAAAATGTTCCTAAAATTCACTTATGTGAAACCGCTCGGCATACTTAAAGTGTTTACCTTCATTCTCCACGATTCCTCATCATCATCATCAGCCGTTTATTCTGCACTAGTGAAGATAGGCCTCGCCATGGATCCTCCAATTTCTCCAGTCCTCTGCCTTCTTTCCCAGTCGACACCATTCCAGAAGTCGTGTAGGTCTTCTCCCCATCTCGTGGGTGGTCTTCCTTTGCGTCTCTCGAGAGCGCTCTGATCCCAGACGTTGCTAGCAAGACGATATCGTCCGCAGAACGAAAATTCTACAAACGTTCGCTATTAATGCTGATTCTTTCAGTCAATGTTCCAGAAGATGTTCTCCAGGCACGCAGTAAAAAGTTTTGGTAAAATGTCAACGTCTTCTCAAATACTTTTAATTATAGTCACAAAAGGTCTTCGACCGGTTTCAACTGAGGTTTGACTGCTTCCTCAATCTTCGTCAGGAAGTTAAAAAGAAGCAGAATTACAAGCTAGGGGAAATCTTTAAAATGTGCAGTTGTTACATAGCATGCATCAGGTAGAATAAATGAATTGACTTTTCAATTTTACTTCTTCGATTTTACTTTGTTTATCTTCTCCGTTAAGCTGTTTCAGAATTGATATTTTCATTTCAGAATCGTCATGACCACAATCGTTGCACGAAATAAAAAGATACAATGAACACAATCGTTGTACGCAGTGAAAAAATGCTACTTTGGTTATCATCTTTATGATCGATGTCCATTTATTCGTTCCCTCAGAGATCATCCTGATTCGCCAATATACATGGAGTTGCAGTTTTCAAAGCGAATAGAGTAAATTTTGATGAATTTTGAATGCATCCGAACAGATTCGTTTAATTCGCAAGATTTGGGAATATGCAATCGGAATTTTATATTCTGGAGGATGGCATCAATAATAATGTAAATACTACATACGTTTTATGCATAAATCTGTTTGAATAGAGCGACACATGGATGGGATTTATGCATAAAACCAACTGATGCAAGGCAGTGGCGGGCGCGTTTCCGAATCGTGCGACTCTGAATATTTTGATATTCAGTGACTAGAAGTTTTCACTTATCATAACTTGCATTACTTTTCATTCCATAGACCATGTTTCATTAAAAGTTTGATAATTTCCCTTAAAATTGAGACTATGTGACACCCATAGTCTACAGGCGTTAATTTAAAAATCACAGTGTCAGCAGTAGTAAGGAAGTGACAAACACCAGATAGCGCAAGATGGCCGCCATCGCTGACTCCCCCCCCTCCCCCCTCTGGAACGACAGAGGTTGTAGTCTGTCGTGGTGTGCCGGCCAGGTGGGTCCACGTTCACAAACTGTTCGCTGACTCCCCCCCTCCCCCCTCTGGAACGACAGAGGTTGTAGTCTGTCGTGGTGTGCCGGCCAGGTGGGTCCACGTTCACAAACTGTTCGCTGACTCCCCCCCTCTGCAACGACAGAGTGTGAGACTCGGGTGAGTTGGTCCGACCGCCTGGTTGACGTAGGCGACCGTCCAGGTTGACGTGGGCGACCGTCTAGGTTGACGTGGGCGACCGTCTAGGTTGACGTGGGCGACCGTCTAGGTTGTCGTGGATGGTGAAATGGCTGCCAGATTCAGATTCAGCGTAAAATTCTGCATCTGTGGTGTGATTTCCAGCTCAATCGGGGAGAAAAAATTTTTCTTCAAAATTTCAACAGAGTTAAAATTTGGGACGTTTTGGTGTGTAGCGCCCAAACGAAGCATCGGATGAGAAAACGGATTTCAGATTTGGAATCAGCGTGAAATTCTCTATCTGTATGGTGAGTTTCAAGGCAATCGGAGAGAAAAAATTTTCGCTGACGTCCCCCCCCTCTGGACAGCTCGCTTCGATTTTGGCTTCCAGTGGACGGATTTTGTCGTGCAATAGCTCGTTTGAAAGCTAAGAGTGAGACAAATTCACTGAAAGAATCGGCTTGTTCCTATCTGTCTTCGTTTAGATGTGAGACGCCATTTAAGATTTTGGGACATTGGCGAAAAACGACAGAGTTAGAATTTGGGCTGTTTTGGGCTGTAGCTTCAAAACGAAGCATCGGATTGGAAAACGGATTTCAGATTTGGAATCAGCGTGAAATTCTCTATCTGTATGATGAGTTTCATGTCAATCGGAGAGTTTCAAGGCAATCGGCGAGAAAAAATTTTCAACATTTTTCGAAAAAACGACAGAGTTAGAATTTTTGCGATGGCTGCCTACTGTAGAGCCAAAACGAAGCATCGGATGGGAAAACGGAGGCCAGATTCGGATTCAGCGTCAAATTCTACATGGAAATGGTGTATTTCCAGCTCAATCGGAGAGAAAAAATTTTCGCTGACGTCCCCCCCCCCTCTGGACAGCTCGCTTCGATTTTGGCTTCCAGTGGACGGATTTTGTCGTGCAATAGCTCGTTTGAAAGCTAAGAGTGAGACAAATTCACTGAAAGAATCGGCTTGTTCCTATCTGTCTTCGTTTAGATGTGAGACGCCATTTAAGATTTTGAGACATTGGCGAAAAACGACAGAGTTAGAATTTGGGACGTTTTGGGCTGTAGCTTCAAAACGAAGCATCGGATTGGAAAACGGATTTCAGATTTGGAATCAGCTTTATGTTATTGTCCAATGAGGATCATCATCCAATGAGAATCAAGCATTTCTTTATAAATAGCGAGCCTTCCACAGTGAGAATCATTCCATCGTTGAATCATACGAGTGACGGACGCACATTTTCTCTCTCTCTAGTTCCCTGTTCTATTATCCATCTAAAATGGTAAGTCGCTACTTCCCTCCCTCTCCTCCCTTGAACGTAAACTTAATACAATCTTTTTTCATTTTCAGGCATCTACTCCATCTGCTGCACTAGTAGGACAAAATGGCGATCAAACGTTACAAGGTTCGCTACGATCAGATCATCTACAACTGAGGCCAGTGGAAGAAACAACCAAGGTACATAATCCTACACCGCTACAGCGTAAATTTAAACAAGTCTTGCGTTATGACGATCATAGCGTAGTACTCTAAACGGGAATGCTCCCTTCCACGGATGTCAAGATAATGCGCAATCAGTATGGGGACTACATACTGATCCCCGTGAGTCCGTACATTCGCCGCCAACTTGATATTATTGAGGAGTATGTGACATTAAATATGGACATTCCTACTCCTCTTGCTCAAGAGTGGAGGGCGAGAGATGACAAGGATACTCCCTATAGAAAGATTTGGGATGGTAATCACATTTGCCTACCGGTATCACATTGGTGTACTTACTATAAGAAGGAGGGAGATCAATCAATACCCATCAGATGTGATGAGCTCGGAGAAGGTACTTGGGATATCCTTTTCAAAGTGAATGGGCTATATTATGGTCGACACAAGGATAATAAAATAGCCTCTCTCTCCATGCATATGGAATCCATCCTATATATTCCAAAACCACCCAACGTGGACGACATAATTGATCAAATCCTTAACAGCAGTGGTACGAAGCGCAAGTCGGAGAAGAATGCTGCATCAAAACGCAAATCAAAGAAGGAGAATTACTAGTCCTTTCCTAACTCTACCCTATGACAATTCGCTTATGTGCTTTGAGTGTCGTAGACGTGGCCTTATTAGATACATTTTACTTCTTCGTTGCCATCATATCATTTGTGTATTTTGTCGTGAAAAGCATCGATGTAATTCTTCATTTTGTAATATGTTATAGAACGTTTCCTTAGATGTGTAATTTCCGTTTTAGGCTTCTATCATCATTTTTATGGATTGTGAGGGTGAACCTGTACAGGAGCTCAGTGCTATTGCTATGAACAATTGGACATATCAGATTGTTAGTGTCTATCATCAACATGCCAACTGCGATCCCAATGTTGATCAATGGGCGAGAAAACACATTCATGGACTTAATCTGAAATATTTGCAAGACTATGGCTTTTCTTGTGAGAGTGCTCTTCTTATTGACTTTAAACGATGGTTAGCTGCTTTCAATGTTATACGCATCTTTTGTAATAATCCTGGTAAGGAGAGGAAAGTATTTCCCAATCTAATCATTGATGATATTTTGCTCCCGCCTTGGGATAGTAGAGTGAATCAACATTATCATGAAGTCACGAAACGTTTTAAGGATTTGTGTGTTCCTATTTTGTCTATTCGTTGTAGTAGCTACGTTCATAACCAATGCTTCTTTCCTCCTTACCTCAACACTGCCAAAGTCCTGTATGGTTATCATTGCTCGCTGTATGATAGTTACCAGCTGTATCTATTTTATCTCTTTCAAACCATTGATTTATAATGCATGCTTGTTACCGTTATTCAATAAATGTTACTATGAGAAGAGTTGTTGTTTTCATGCAATGGATGGGTTAGATAAAGGGCGATCATGTCTTTCTCAAACGACTGCGGAACATTACATTTTCATAGGCAAAGTTTAAAAGGAGCTGTTCAAGATTATGTGATAAATTTTCATAAAGATGAGACCGACATCGAAGCAGTGGTCGATGATGCTAGCACTCTATTTCTAGAGTTAATGAATACATTCTCTGATAGCATTATCATGGCGCGATTAGTTGCGAAAATTAAGTTTAGTCATTTTGGAAAGGAAGAGGTGGAAAGTCGCTCTTTCCATTTTGCTTCTTATTCAATGGAAGTGGTAGATCACCCCCAAGAATTTTTTAAAAGACATATGATAAAAATTGCTGAACGTCTTAACGCATTTAACCATCATGGTAGCAGTCTAGTGATTGAAGCGATTTCAGATATTCACATTCAAATTTCCATAAAGAAAAATTGAAAATGCAGTGGTACTTGATTGTAGCACAACTGGTTTTCGAGCTATGTCTGCTCACTCTCGAAGTATATTCCTTCTGTACATGCGTCTATTATTTAGAAAAGGCTAGCAAATTCATATCTTCAAAAAGACTTGCTATAGACATCAGTAACGGTGAAACTATGTGTTGCGATGTATGTAAGCGAAAGGATGGAAATGAAAAGCGCATCTTCAAGAGATGTAAGCATGCTTTTTGTCAACGCTGTTTCATACGTAATTGCATTCAACTTTGCCAATGTAACCACTGTGATATTGCTCATTTCGAGTGTCACTTATGTCGCAATAGTTAGTACCTATGCAAATGTGGTAAAGATAGGTTTTAGCAAAGACTAACACGGAAAATGGCGAAACGTAAAAGTCAAAAGTCTTCAAAGTTTTCTTCAGCCATTCAAGCTCTCCGACGAATGAAAGCAAATCAGCGATACAATGCTATACGACATGCTAACGATAAATTCATTTGTGAAATTATTTCTCATGTGAGGAAGTTGAGGACGAAGAAATTAGCACCAAAACAACGAAAGTTACTTAAGCGATATGCTACGAAATTGCGTTTCATCTCCAATCCTAAAGTCACCCTTCAAAGAAAGAGGAAAACTCTAACACAAAAGGGCGGTTTCCTTTCAGCAATACTTCCAATGATAGCTCCTGCCGTGGGCAACCTATTGGGTAATATCTTTGGCTCTAAGCGTTAATTATGCAAATGTTGAGTCTCAAAGTAATAAAATGGATTTCAGACTTCAATGTGATAAAGTTCTGACTGTATCAGGTCCATCTCATGCAGGTAAAACTGTTTTCACGCTGAATTTATTGGATAAAAGAAGGGAGTTGTTTAAGGAACCTATCAATCGAGTGATTTGGTGTTATGGTATTTATCAACCGTCGCTGTTTCAGGAATTGCAAAGTCGCAACTTTATTCGACATGAAGGAATTATTCCAGTGGATAAACTTCAGTCTAATGATGTTGTTGTATTGGATGATTTATTAAAAGAAAGTAAGAATTCAAAAGATGTTACAGATATGTTCACTCGCGCAGCACATCATAAAAGGTGCTTTATCATCTATATCACACAAAATTTGTTTCCTGATGGAAAAGAAGCTCGTACACGAAACCTGAATACACACTATTATGCTATTTTCAAGAATCCGCGAGATAAAAGTCAATTTGAAATTTTAGCGCGACAAGTTGCACCCAGAGGATCAAAAGCCTTAATTGAAATTTTTCAAGCAGCTACTGAAAAACCATACGGTTACTTATTCATTGACTTTACGCAAGAGTGTCCGGAAGAATTTAGATTTCGAAGTGATATTTTGAAAACACCCATGATTATCTACAAACTATGAGTTCTTATTCTCGCATGATTGTTATTCCTCAGGATGAATATGTACAATTGACTGCCATGCAGCAAGTAAAGCAACCTCTTGCAAATCAAATGTATAGGAAAGAAATAGATTATCAGCAAAATGTTCACATCAAAGATCCACATCGTGCTGTATTATTACAATCGGAAACTGTTGAGCAATTAAAAAACTTGAAGAATAAGATGCGTGACTCTGTATCGACTGCTACACCTTTAGCATCTCGCGCACATGCCATATCTCTTTTCAATAGTATTGAACCCCATCTCAATGTAAATGATAGAGGAGAAATCATTACAGATGAAAATAAAGTGATTGATGCTTCACGTTATGAAGACTTGATTCAGTATGCGACACGTAGAAAGCGCCGTCAGGGCTATGTTCCACCTGGTTGGTCATACTTTCTTAAACTATTGAAAAAGCATAATGTACCAAAATTTGCTTTGAATAATGAGACATTGAAAGAACTTGATTCAACAGTGGCTACTGCTCCAATGCTTCAGACGATGAAAATGCCAACAAATTGGTTTAAGTCGTCACCTGCTACATCCCCTCCCACACTCACTAAGCAAACAAGAGGAAGAACTCGACGTAGATCTACATCACCACTAAAACTAGTAAAAGGAAAACGTAAAACAGCTCCTCCTAGGAAATACATGTTCTCAGACTATTAATATGAAGCAGATGTGTTGCTTGCCATGTAATGAGCCGCCAGAGGTGAATGTCGTTGTCACTTGCACTTGCTGCGCCAGCTCTCATAATGAAACCCCTAAGCAATGTGAACACGATCGCAAAACCGCTAAAGCTAAATGCTGTAGTTGTTGTAAATGTAGAAAGGCAAGAAAACAAAAAGATGAGAAGGAGGAAAAAGAGTCAGTCGTCATCGACTGAACGTTTGAAGTCAATCTATTATGATGTAAAACATCCGGCAGGATTTGCATCTATCAAGAAATTATCAAAAGCGAGTGGTCTTCCACAATCACAAGTGAAACGATGGTTAAAGGGTCAGGCTACCTATACACTCCACAAACAAGCGAAAAAGAAGTACCGCACCCGCCATTATATTGTTCATGACATCGATGAACAGTGGCAAGCAGATTTGTGCGATGTCGCCTCCATTTCAAAACATAACTCGGACAATAATTTTATTTTAACCGTCATTGATATTTTCTCGCGTTATGCGTGGGCTCAACCTTTAAAAACTAAAGAAGGGAAAGGAGTAGCAAAAGCATTCCAAACAATTTTTCGAGAAGGTCGGATTCCAAAAAGAATTCAGAGTGATCAAGGAAAAGAGTTTGAAAATCAGCATGTGCGAAGATTATTTGAGAGGCATGACATTGAGTTGTTTAGTGTAAAGAGTGCTTATAAAGCTGCACTCGTTGAACGTTTTAATCGCACATTAAAAAATCGCTTGTGGCGACATTTTACTGCCAACTTGACACAAAATTGGACAAAGGTTCTACAAGATACACTCCATGCCTACAATCACTCTATCCATCGTTCTATTGGACTCAGACCAGTAGATGTAAATGCTGACAATGTAGATAAAGTGCGCGAATCATTCCAACGTAAACGCACTCATGTGAAAAGTGATGTGAAAATTGGCGATAAAGTTCGTATCTCAAAAGTGAAAAGTGTTTTTGCTAAAGGGTACCTTCCGAATTGGACAGAGGAGGTATTTACAGTATCAAGGATTAATCAAAAAGACTCTCCGACCACCTACAAGTTGAAAGATTACGATAATGAAGAAATTGAGGGTAGCTTTTACCGCGATGAGATTGAGGTAGTCACTGAAAGTGAAACATATTTGGTAGAGAAAATCATTCGATGTAAAAAACGGCAAGGTGAAGAATGGTGTCTTGTTAAATGGACTGGTTATCCTTCAAGTATGAACTCTTGGATGCGTCGTGCCGACATCTTTCATCTAAGTGATCGACAGTGATTCATGCAAAGTTGTAACTAACAATGTTTAGGGTTTGAGCTATGAATCCAACTGCCTCATTTTATTCACGACCCTCCTATGTAAGTGGCGGAGGACAAATTTACATCGGCGCTCGCCGCCAACGTGGAGGTAGCATACTTGGTGCACTGAAATCTGTTGTAGCACCTCTCATATCCAATGTCGGTAGATCTTTAAAACGAAATGTTTTAAGTAATGCCGTTGGCTTTGCTGGTGATGTTGCTAGTGATCTTTCCAGAGGTAGAAGTTTTAAGAGCAGTTTGTTGAATCGTGGGAAGGAACGCGGTTTAAAAACATTGAAGCAGACCTTTGCTGGTGTTACTCAAGGAAAGAAATCACCTAAACGAATGAATAAAGGAAGGAGGAAACATCGCGGAGCTGGTAAGGTGCGATCTTCAGTCAAAAGGCATTCACGCAAACGTCGTAGAGGCTCTAATCATTCATCAGGCGCTAAACGACGACGCTGCTATAACTTCTAATCATGGAGTGTAAAACTTCCGGTTTTTGTTTGTTCGATCAACAAGCCATACAGACAGATATTCTTAGTTCAAGTATTGTAGATTATCATCCTCGAACAGCTGAGAATGCTGGTCCCATTGAATTTGTTATTCCTGGTGGTAGTGATGACTACATAGATTTGAGTTATGCGATGCTTGATTTGAGGTTTAGAATTCAGCAAGCAGATGGAACTGCTATTGACGATGCACATAAAGTTGGACTGAACAATTTACCATTGACTACATTACTTCGCGATGTTTCTCTAACGATTGGAGAGCAGCAGGTGGAAGGTGGTCAAAGCGATTATCCCTATAAATCATATTTCAATCATGTATCACAGTTTCATCCAGCAGCACAAAAAAGTCATATGGAAGCCATGGGATGGTATAGAGATGAAGCAGGAAAATTTGATGTTGAAACAAACAGTGGCTTTGTAAAGCGATCTGCTATGATTAAAGATAGTAAAGTATGTCAGCTATATGGTCCGCTGAATTTAGACTTCTTTAGACAGTCAAAGTTTTTACTCTGTAATACCAGCATGCGACTCAAGCTGACATTGAATAAGCCTGAATTTGCGCTGAATGCATTTGCTAAAGTTGACAATTTTAGAATTCATGTGGAAGATATTGCACTTTACATTCGTCGAGTAGTACCGAATCCAAGTGTCATTAGAGGGCATGCTGAAGGCCTTAACCGCCAAAATGCCATTTACCCCGTTCAGCATACAAAGCTTCTCACCTTTACAATTCCGAAAGATCAAAAGAGTTTCATGAAAGATGGCCTCTTTCCATCGGAAGCACCGAAGCTCCTCATGGTGGCAATGGTTGAAAATGATGCATTTAATGGTAATATAAAGAAGAATCCTTTCAATTTTAAACACAATCAGTTAAGTGAAATTGCTTTACGTGTAAATGGTGTGAGTCATCCTGGTCCACCCTACAAACCAGATTTTGCTTCGGATCAATTTATGCGCAGTTATGTTGATTTTATGGATGTCTTTGGCTTTTACAATACGGATGACAGCAACGGACTGACTATGAAAGAGTTTAAGAGTGGATATACTATTTATGCATTTGATTTGACTGCTGACAGCGATATTAGTGCACCCTATCGTCAAGCGAACGTGCCTCATAATATTCGTTTGGATTTGACGTTCAAAAGAACACTACCTGAGACGATCAATGTATTAATTTATGCAGTCTTCGATTCAAATATTGAAATTACAAAGTATCGTGACGTGATTCTTCAGTATAATCGTTAATGAGTTGGTTGACTGCTGACGATATTAAGACTAAAGTGCAGCGTAATGCAGACGAAGCGACGTTGAAATCTTTCGATAATGTCTATTCACTCGATACCTTACCACCTGCAGTAAATCACTATCCCATCTTTATTGTGCTAAACACTCATTCGCAGAATTTAGGCGGTGAGCATTGGAAAGCGATCTTTATTGGAGAAGACCGACGTGGTGAACTATTTGACTCTCTTGCTCAACCTCCAAATATACCAACACAGCAGTGGTTGAGAAAACATACGCGTCAATATCAGCGAAATGAACGCATACTACAACATCCACTTTCATCAACGTGTGGTGCTTTTGTACTGTACTTCATCTTAAAACGTTTACATGTATCTCGATTTGCATCTATTATTCAAAACTTTTCATGTAATCCATCCTCTAATGAAAAAATGATTTGTAAGTTCTATCATGATTTGAAATAAAAACATCATGTTGGAAAAATTGTTTTTTATTTTACAATCCGCTGGGTACGTACATACTCAATGAGATAGTCTAGGATCACATTTGCTTGTACATGAGATTTTAGTCCAGTAATGATCACTTTACTATTATGAAAGATTGCCACATGCACAGGTAACCAACAACTAATGAGAGCTGCAGGAAAAAGTTCGGGTTCATAACACAAATTGTAACTGCTGGTACGAATCTTCAAAAATGATAGACTGTCACTCAATTGAGTAGAGATCACCATATTGTCCACAGTCAGATTCGACATCACACACCTCTCCCTCTTCCATATCCGACGTAGTAGTCTTTGTAGCTCTAAGCGCATTGACTGCGCCGATGAATGAGAAAGGGCGCCGAGAATCTGTACAGTCCCATTTGGGAAGAGTTGAAGATTCCGTGAATTGTTCATCTTCACCACTAACATTTGAGGACGGCCCGGGTAATACTTGCTGTTTGGAAGCTGTTGGTGTAATGTTGTGAGATCGATTTTGGTGTAGAGTCTGAAGCGACGGAGAATGTTGACGATGGTGTAGCGATGGCGCTTCATGATGAAAGAATGAGTAAATTGAGCGATGTACCTTCCTTTTATACTTTTCCCAACTACCTTGATGAAATGTGAAGTTAGTATGAAGTTGGGAATGATAGAGTTGAATTCGCCGATTGTTGACGCGCAGCCAGATGCGATTTCCAATACGTGAATGTCTTTTCATATAGAAGTATTTCAAGTCCTTCATGATATGATGTAGAGATTGAAAATGACGATAAGATAAAGCAAACTCTCTTCTCACATTTCCAGTTGAATCTTTGAAATAGACGTTTCGATCATGATCCGTTTCAATACGTTGTAGGGAATCTAATTTCCAACTCATGATGTGTGGTAGTCATGTCTGATTAAGATTTGCATAGTAGGGCGATGAACTCACGACGAATAAATGCCATGATGGAGCGATGTATATATCTTCTATACTTCTCCCAATTGTATTTGCGAAATGAGAAACAGTTTGCGGAATGAGAATGGTAGATTTGAATTTCATTTCTGTAATGTTGAAGCCAAACTTGATCACCCAAGGAGATGAATCTTAATGTTTCAAAATATTCCAAATCCCTCATGATATCATTGAGGTTGACAAATTGTCGCCATGTTAATGTAATTCCTCTTGATGTATGACCATGAGAATTTTTGAAATGTACGTTTCCATCACGATCAACTCTGATATATTGTAGAGAGTCCAAAATCCAAGTCTTCATGATGTTATGCAAAGTTGCAGATCAGCAATATAAAAATGTCGTTTTATCATATTTTGCTTAGCAATGCGGCTACAAAGAGATTTACTAGTAATCGAGCCGCACTCTTTTCTACTCCCATTGATCATGCACAACAGCTAAATGGAAATTGGGAAGTGGGTGTCACTCAACTTGTTTATAGCAACTGTGTCTATACTTTTGATCATGAGGTGATGACTATTAATATGAGGCGTACAGCTGCTTACCAATGTGAAAAGGGGTGCCGAGTATACATTCCACAGTGGCCAAAGAAAGATCTCTTATCATGTAAAAAGTTTATATATGATTTCTTGAATAAAGCGTGTAAACATATTGCCCAATTTACTCCGCACAATGATGATTATACTTATGTACATCATGTAGTTGAGAAAGATTGGATTGTTGGTTTAAGTCCAAGTTTAAGAAATGATTTAGGCTACCTCGCTAGCGCCTTAACAAGCTATGATAATTTTAACGTTAATTACCACATAAGTGGTCATAAACAGTTAATATATCGAGAGGAAGCTTATTATGTAGATCTTATTCCAAGAAATGAGAAGACGTTGGTGAAGAAGATTGTGATTAAGCCAAGAAAGACAAACATGACTCCTGAAACATTATTGAAGAAATTTAATTATCTCCTTCGAGTTGATGGTAAACAAGTGGCAACATTGACTTATATTAAATCATCTAATCATATTGCAATAAGCAAATTAAATGATGATGATCTAGTATTAGTTTGTTCAAAAGATTTTCATCAGTTCTTACGACATCGTTCTGCAGCTGTTCATGGAAAATCTGATATGCAACATTTACCATGTGAAAGGTCAAATCAATTTGATACAGAATGGTCCGTATCTTTATACAGAAAGTGTGTAGAGCCTTTAGGTGGTATCTTACATGAAACAAGAGTGTTGATGCCTCGCATTATTACTTCGGTTAAATTGGTTGTAGATTATTTAAATGAAGTGATTAATGACCAACATATTTCATTTTCTGAAAAAGAAGGTACTTTGTCTCTCACTATAAGTGGAAAAGGTATTGAACTAATTATGGATAAAACTCTAATGGACATTTTGGGTTTTGATCAAAATATCTTTAAAAGTGGTACTGTAACCAAAGCTAGCGCAGACATGTCGCTATCGCGTCGTATTAACTATTTTCAGATATATTCCAATATTGGTGAAGATGTACGTGTGGGAGATGTTGAAGCTCCATTGCTAGCAATGATACCATACCAGCCAAAAAGCTGCAGTATTTTATCTGAGCATACTTTCAAGAAAGTGCATTATACAAAGCTGAAATCAAACTACATCCCACAAATTGATATTGCCATTTATGACGATGCTGGTGCGTTGATTCCTTTTCATAAAGATGCTGTGACAAGTATCACACTCCATTTCCGAATGAAGAGTTAATGCAAAAGTATGCTAATATATTTTTCCAATGTGAATAATATGGAAAGTGAAAATAAGGACTCGTTTCTAATCTACTTGCCCAGTAATGCTTCTATGAATAAATTTCCCAAAAATAAACCATCAGACTATCGAGTAGAATTAAATCGGCCACTGCATTTAGAAGGTGAATGGGAGGTTGGCGTTTCTAGTATTTGCTATGATAGCAATATTCAGAATGTGAATGATTTGGAAGAAATGATATTGACTCCTCGCACCCATGATGGAATAACGATGAATAATACATTTCAGTTCCCATACAATTTAACATCAGATGGAAAGTGGAACTATGAATGGATTCAGATAAAATCAGATTCTTATGAACCATTTGGGAATGAGAAAATTATTAAGGCATTCAACAGTGGTAATACTTCCATCATGAAGAATAAAAATCAGAAAGCTTATGAGTTTACTATCTATCATTGGAGTGGGAGACAGTTCCTCCGCTTTCATTCTTTTACTAAAGGTCTTACGCTGAGGTTGGATAATGAATTCTATCCACATCTTGGTTTTGGTCATGGACTACATCTAACATCAATTGCTACTGCAAATGTTAAAAAAGTTTATTCAAATCGAATCAACAAATTTCATTATAGATTTAAAATATTTGATGAAGATGTTGTAGAATGCGAAGAACGCATCATTTTGAAAAAGCGTGGTGTTCAACCTTTATCACTTATTGAGTTAGTAAAACGATGGAATGAGACTGTGGGTAAGAAGTATGGAGAGAAAATTATGGCGAACAAAAATAAGTTGGTTATTCAGAAATATAATGACAAACTTACAGTTTATTTCTCTCCAACCTTGCGTCATTTTGTAAGACATTATACACCTATTATTGGAAGCGGTGTGGTGTATGCTTCTCATGAATATCACACTAAAGCTGATTCAGTTAATGATGAATGGTGGGTGGACATCTATGGCGATCGCATCAAGAAAATTTACCAGTCTTATGAAGAATCTAAAGTTGCTATCAATATAATGCCGCGTCTATATCATACAGTTGAAAGCTTCATTCATGTAGTAAATCCTTATATACAACAGAAGTTGAAGCATGTGATGAAAAGTAAATATGATGTAAAGACACACCACATTTCGTTTTCAATTGAAAATCAACGCGTTGTTCTGAAACTGGGTGATGACATTCAATGTCAATTGAGTAAAAATTTGAAAAAACTCTTTGGTTTTTCAATGCTACAAACAGTGTTTGCTGCTGCGCATACGATTGGTATAGAAACACCAATGACACTTGATAAACATGAACAGCACCTTTACATTCAAAGTGATTTGATTCTACCTATTTCTGTTGGTGAGAAAAAAGAATACATTTTACGTGATTTCATTCATGATAAAGACGCTTCATATGGAATAGTCGAGAAGATGTTCGAATCTATTTTCTATCATCCCGTCGTCAAACAAACTATACCCTCTATTGCTATCAAAATTACCAATGGTTTACAAGAGTGCATCCATGTGAAAGATACTAAATCCCTCGTAACTTTAGTGTTTCGGAAAACAAAGTGAAGTCTTTATACAACATTTATTGAAATATGTGCATGAATGTGAAGCAATAGACTTTATACAACATCCACTGAAAATATATACATGAGCACACTTCAATAAACATTGCTATATACAAAAAGTCTTTTTACTTCGTGAAGGGTGGAAATATACAGGGATAGGAAAAATGTCTTTCAGTGGAAAAGTCATCACATGGGGAATGTACAGATGTGGACACATATTCACAAGGAAAAAACAATCTCATGCGATACATAAAACAACAATGTTTATCTACAGAAATCAACATCAAAATACTAAGTTAAGGATGATTATGCTAAGACGTCTCCTGAATGTGGTAGTGTGGGTTTAATTCTTTTGGGTGGTGGTATGCCTGTATCAGGATGTCCATGTGGAAGAGATATGTTGTGTTCTAACCAGCACCTCTTATCCTCCCATGCTGAAAGCGCCCGTTTCCTAAAAGTATGAGTTTTGATCTCATGCGACTTAGATTTTAAGATTGTCATATTGACAAACGTTATATTTTTATTTCTATAGGCTCCCTTGAAATTTTTATGTTTCATGTTAGAGACCAATGATCTTGATATGCCTTTAGCGCGCTTAATGCTATCATCACTATCCTTTAATTTCATAGAATACATTTTAGGGCGGAGGAGAATCATTTCAGCTATCTCCTTCCCTGCTGTCTCATCCTTAAAACAACCAAGTTTGGCCTTATTTTTGATGGAGTATAGTGGATGATCAGTAGGATAATTTGATACATCAAAATATCTTTCTAATGATTTTCCTACTTCATTAAAATTTAAACCTTTTTGATTGGTAATACCTAAGAAGAAACTATCTGTGTCACCACCCAACAAACGAACCTCTTTTACGAGAGGACACGGTTTTAGTATTTTATAGAAGAGTTGATACATTTCAAGCTTAGAGTAATCTAGTACAGCTTGACCAATATAGATGGGTTTGCACAACTCAACTTCAGATTTTATCATTTTAACACCTATAAGGTCCTCATCGATAATGTCTCTATCGATGAATAGAGGTGATGAGGTCAATTTGTGATACTTTTGATCATCATTAACTAGTTTGTAGTTTACGCGCTTTCTAACATCCTCCATCGTCTTACCAAATAGACTGTTGTTCTTATATTTATAAAAATCTTTTTCAAAATTATTTTGGGCTAGTGCACGTTTCTGGCTGTTGCTATCAATATATGGTTTGAGGAAGGCTTTCTGTCTAAATTTAATAATGCGGTGAACTCTTTTTAAAATCATACCCATTTCTAAATAAAATTTTAAGATGCTAAAGTGGACTAGATAGTTTTCCTTATCATACTGGGTGAGTAAAAGTTTGCGGCAAGGCTTATAGTCGGGTTGACCGCATGATTCTAAATCTTTATGAAATTGTTTCATAAAGTCGGAAAACATATCTTTACTCACTTCACCTGATTCGGGTGCGAGTGGAAAATCTACGGTTTTATGTTTAATATTATTTGGATAGATTAGATCTATCTCAAAATAATATCCCCAATCACCTTCATCTGGGATTGCTAGTATGTTAGAAGGGTTGGAGAGATGCTGAATTTCACTATCATCTAACCAGCTAAACTCAGAGTGAGGGAGTGGTTTGGATAGTGAACTACCATATAAATTATTTTGATCATAATACTTAAGATGGGTATGATCATTACCCACTGTTTCAGATTTTAACCTATGTTTATTTACAAATGTGAGACCACCGCGAATTCCTCGCTCAAATAAATTATACATCTCTGGATCTTGTAAGAGATGAATGGTCTCACCAGTCATTTTAAAAGCAGACTTAAATGACATGGCTGGCAGACTGACAAAGTGGACGGGATCTAACTTATCTTCTTCTAATGCCACTCGTCGAAACTCCTGAAATACATCAGCCAGCAAAAATACATCTAACTTAAGGTAGGCAATCATATATTCACCAAATGTATGGCAGTCAAATTTTATCCATGCATCTTGTGCATGATCATAATCTTCGGTCTTACATTCTGCACCGCTCAAATCATTTTTAAATTTATCTATGGGCGGAAGAGAAGTCTCGCCGAGTTTACTAATTGCATCAAAATATGCATATGGAAAGACTCCTTTCCGTGTGATGACTTCATCGGTTAGATTTGGATATTGTTTCTTAAGATTTTGTGTTAGTGGAAGAGACTTTAGATTTTGTACGAGAGAGGCCAGTGATGCAGTCATAAATTGGTAGGAATCTAAAAATTTTATATCAAAATAGACCGTCTTATTTTCTTTAGTTTTATCGACAGGCACTTTTGCTGTCATGGCCATAAACTTCTCTCTCGTTTGTGCTATTACATCAAGCTTCCACTCTTTCATTTGACCTAAACCTCCTTTTATTATCATATGGCTGTCGTAGCCCTTGAAATTATGGAAAATGACGGGTAATGTACGCCGCTTCATCCTCAGCGAAAAATTGCATTTTGAACATAGTGCGTTTCTAAATTTACCAGTGATGTGATCATGGTCGCGCACTTTCTTAATCTTATCATCATCAAATGTTTTCCTACATTTGGGGCAAACGTTGCAACTATCAAATTTTGCTTGATCATCTGCTGTCATATGCAATGATCTGCGATAGAGTTCACCATCATACTTTTGTTGAAATTTTACAGCCTGTTCGAGGAATTGTAGGAATTGGTAAATACAATCCTCACCTTGCCAGACGTACATTTTATTTTGCCTACTCCTAAAGTGATCATGCCATACTTCATAGCAGGAAATGGCTGCTGGTCGATGGATGTTATCATCGATATAACATTCGATGTCAGCATAGATGACACGAAGAGGACTTAGTTCATCGCCATTCTCTCTATATGAAAACTCCTTATCTTTGGGCATGCGTTCCATTTGCAGTTTACCTCGCTTACACCACTCATAATGAGTTTCAAATTTAGTTTTCCTCCTAAAGTGGCGAATACATCTGTCGCAGTAATATAACTCTCTACTAGAGTTTTCTAAGTGGTGGTATAAGCGAGAGATTTGGGAATACCGCAGTAGTGCCATTCCTCACTATCATCCTGTTTTACTAATAACAGGTTTACTGTACGTTCATAACAACTCGAACGCGAGTTGTAGCGCACACCCTTCAATCCTTTTTCCCAAACATGGAGAACTATTTTAATGTTGTTCAATTTTTCAAATTTTTCTATATCTTTAATTTTCATATCGTCACTATTACAGTCATCGAAGTTTAATTCATTCTCCCACTGCCTATAGCTATATGTGCGATTTCGATTCGCATTGATGTCATTATAGTGGAGAATGGATAGGACAGCATATTTAAAACATTGCGATTCGCAATCGACATTGATGACTGCTGTTTTGTTTTTTAAATTTTTTGGAAGTTTAAAGGAGCCTCGACCACTATGATTTCCTAATAAACTGATTTTAAATAAGGCGGACTCAATGCCGTCAAAAATGAGACCGCTATCGCGCTCGTTAAATTTATCAATATTTAATTTTAATCCTTGGATGTGAAAATTTATCCAAGACTCATAGTCTACAACCTCGGTTGCAGGAGAGGAGGGTATGTGAAACTCCAACCTCTCTATTATTTGTCCAGTATGGTGGTCGATTTTTACATATTTTATTTTAAGATAGATGAGCGCCTTCATTCTAAAATTGTCTAAATTGTTGAAGAGCGCTTCTATCAATGATGAATTTTGATGAAACCATTCCTCAAAGTTAGCAATGGTTTCTGAGGAGTCCATCTGGTAGTTCCTCACTAAATTATTTATGGACACTTCAGTGAGTTGGATAGAGGAGGTGCTGTTAGTATAACTATCGTCACTGTGTGTATGTCGAAGTCTATGTGAAGATAGTTCAAAATGTGACTCAAAAGACTGAATGCATAAATCGCAAGAAAAGGAGACATCGTTAACAGAATCATCCCTACCTTCGGAGATTGATGCTGACTTAGGTCGACAAACACCTCGCTTGATGTGTCGGGTGAGATCCCATTTCCTCGTGAAGATGTGCCCACAGTCAGCACATTCCCACTCGTTGCCATGTCGCGACAGTTCTGAGGTGGAACTCACATCGCCTGAAAGAGAAATCATTCTATCATCTCTGTTCAAGCCTCAGTGTATTGTTACAACCTACCTTGACTCAATAACTCTAAACTTTCCTCGAGAAGGGAGGGCGTTGGTGATGAAGTTGATGCCTGAAATTGAGGAAGATGCTATTAGCCACACGTTTGAGGGAGATGAGAGAGGAAATCTTCAACTTACCATTTCAACGAAATCAAGTTTAAGGTTGATACTTCAACAAGATAGAGACTTCACTCAAATTTGGAATTCACTTGTACGCCTCAAATATAGAATTCGCTAGAGAATACTTCACTTATACGTCTCAAAGACAGAGTGAAATGATACGAATGTCACTTTGCATATATACTTTCATATTCATCATTCATTGGCTGTTCATTCTGATTGGTTGCTTGTTGATACTTAAGAATTAGAAAACATTTCAAAGTCATTATTCACAGTCAACATGACAAGCCCTCCGACAACACCAAATACAAAATTCTCTTCTCCATGCTCAACACCAAAGGCGCTCGTTGCACCAAACGCTCCAACGAAGGGGAAGGTAGAGAAGGTGTACCGACTGGACAATATCAGAAAGTTATCATTACCAGCGGATGAGGAAGAGGAGAGTGTATGTGAGAAGGAGTGTCCCGACTTAACAGACGTGAGGTGGAAGTATCTCCAGTACGATACTGACGATGTGATGGAGATCACCAGCACGAAATTCCTCCACCAATTATGGGAGTGGTACACCCCTAACTCCCAGCCACGAACTATGGCAGAGTGGGAGTATATTGACAAAGTGAGGCTCTCAGTGGAAGAACGATTAAAGCAACTGAACTGTTTTTGTTATCTATGTGAAGTCAGACTCTGGGACGATATTGACGATGAAGACCTTTTGAAATACATGCCATAATAAATTTTTATTTCGTATTATCTTTGCTTTCATACTGACTTACTTGAATGGGTTTTCAGTGGATGATTTAATCATGTATACTTTATTCATTTGGAAATAGTAGCACGCTTAGTCTAACTTGTAAATCTTATAACATTTCATATGGGCGATGATGGTAGATGAAATAGTGTTAAATAAAATTAAGATAGCTTACATGATACAGGGATAGCAATCGACTGCGATCCATGTGTAAAGAGCTTGTTAGACTACGGAAGAGAGAAGTGTGTTATGTTGCGTGTGGCGCGTGAGTGTCCTCCCATTTCATTCCATTCATCAATTCATCTCATTGATAGAGACAGGTAGAACTCATGGTTATCATAACGTATGCAATGGAAAGTTTTAGGCAACCTTCGACAGTTGGCTAAATGTCGCCCTGGCGCGAATGCATACTACGTTGAGACAGAGGCAATCACTTGCAAACATGACGCAGAGAGGTTTAACAAGATTGACCATTGCCGAATGTCCCTTGCGGTATACATAGCTACGGGTTTCACCGCCGCCCTTTACAGGAACGCCCGTCGAAAGGAAGTATTACACCGAACTTCATTTGCAACGTTCAAGTTGACTGATAGCAGATTCAACTTAATGATAGTATTCGCCAGTCCGAAGACTGCCCAGGGCAAACCGCGTGGAGGTTCTATCATGTCTTGCCCCATGGTGGCCCTTAAGAGAGCCGTTGGTTCGTTCTCGTCGTATCTGAAAATAGAAGGAAAAATAGATGAAATTATATTCAAGTGATAGAGATGATATTAACTTACCATAAGAAAAATTTAGCCGGTTCGTGACCCCTTCGATGGTGGTGGCTGAGGCAAGTACTTGGCCGGCAGTTTTCGCTTCCGGTGGCGTAATTCCTTAATTTCTCCATCATGTGTTATGGAGACATGGAGACAGCGTATGTCTGGCATTGCCCCTTCGTAGCACTCAAAGGAACAATCTAACTCCTCTTTCTGAATCAGAATATCATCAACAATTCTGCTAGAAGTAATGGGAAGGTGAAGTGTTGTTCGCTTCTCCTTCATAGTGACGTTTCTAGCCTCAACCAGACTCAATTTTGTCTGCTCAAGTTGAAGTTGGAGCGTCTCTTCCTTGGTCCTCAAACTTTTAATGAGTTTCACCTGCTCATCTACCCGCTTCTCGCTGGTGATTGCTCTCTGTTGGTAGGGCTCTAGGTTTTTTACCTGTGTCTTTAAACTACGTATTTCCGACACTTGGGCTTTGAGGCTGAAATTTTCATCCCTGAGCGCAGCGCACTCATTCTTATATCGGGTGAGTTCGTCTTTTATCTTCCTTACAGCAAATTCCTGACTGACTTTTGCGATCTCACTGTCTTTACACCACTGCTCAGTCTTTTTTTAATCCCCTTTGTTGTTTTGGGGAGGAGTGAAGTATTGGCTTCTTGATAGCTTTGTTTGTGACGACTACTTCCTCAGATTCACTATCATCGTTTTCATCATTGCCTGCTGCACTGTGATCGGATCCTATGATTGACTGTATCGCTTTATCTAGATCCGTTTCTACATCGTTGAGTATTGGCTTCTCGACAGCTTTGTTTGTGGCGACTCCTTCCTGAGATTCAATATCAACGTTTTTATCATTGCCTGCTGCACTGTGATCGGACCCTATGATTGACTGTATCACTTTATCTAGATCCGTTTCTACATCGTCGGATGTTTCGTTGAAGTATCTGACTATCATTTTGCCAACGTCCGATGTCGTGTAATTGGCAACCTTTGTGGTTGGACATGCTAAGTGAGTAGTGTAAAATTCCTCATTCTGCTTGCCTTTGGTAAATTTTAAGCAATGAATACAGCCAGATATTACAGCTAATTCTTTATGCTCATTGGGAGCATCCTTATATTTATTCAAATGGCGCTTGAACTCAGCACCCCTCTTTATTTCACCACATCGACACTTCTTGATCAAAAATTTTGAGTTGCCTCCCATTTTGTAACTTATGTATCTGTAAAGGAAGGATGAAATAGAATTACTAACAGGCGACATTGGCAGTCATTCTTATAATCATACAGCTAAATTGTGAGATTGGTGGAAAGTGTCGAACCTTTGAATCCGTTACAGGCATTACTCAGAGGGGATCTTATCCCAACTCCAAGGCCTCGGCCCACAAATCCAACCTCCCGCGGACAGAGCGTGTGTCATATCACTGTGTTGGTATCCGGACCCCGATTTTGACATGAAAATCAGTGGATTGTTTACAAAGGTTGCAAATTCCAAGCCAAAGCTCGCCTCCCACAACTTTATAAATGTCTTAGTTGAATTCAGCAGGGTCGAAAACCCCAGAAAACCTCCAAAACTAGTGAATTTAAATTGTTCAACTTTTTAACACTACTTATGAAATTTTATAAGTAGTCTATCACTTAGGACAGGTCAATAGCGACCGAACCTTTTTTGAATCAAGTCAAACGGACTTGTAGAAGCAAAGTTACAAGCCTTTAAAGTTTTGGAGTCTTTTATGGCCTGGAGACGAAGGCCATCTCCTGGCGAACCTCTAAGTCTGACACCTTAGCTGATATCAGCAATGAAATTTTCTAAGTCGGTTTCTTACAGAAACTCGGGATTTGGAATGTCCGAAGCTATCATCGGAGCTCAGAGAGACGACTTACCGTTGGCAATCTCTCGTCTGAATGACAAGTCTCTGTCGGTTCCCAGCATATATAGTGTGTGGCGATCAGCTGATGACGTAATACCCATCATCCAAACACTAAAAATCCCGTCTATCTCCGCTTCTAGTGCTCCGATTGAGCTGGAAATACACCATTTCCATGTAGAATTTGACGCTAAATCCGAATCTGGCCTCCGTTTTCCCATCCGATGCTTCGTTTTGGCTCTACAGTAGGCGGCCATCGCAAAAATTCTAACTCTGTCGTTTTTTCGAAAAATGTTGAAAATTTTTCTCTCCGATTGACTTGAAACTCTCCGATTGACATGAAACTCATCATACAGATAGAGAATTTCACGCTGATTCCAAATCTGAAATCCGTTTTCCAATCCGATGCTTGGTTTTGAAGCTACAGCCCAAAACGTCCCAAATTCTAACTCTGTCGTTTTTCGCCAATGTCCCAAAATCTTAAATGGCGTCTCACATCTAAACGAAGACAGATAGGAACAAGCCGATTCTTTCAGTGAATTTGTCTCACTCTTAGCTTTCAAACGAGCTATTGCACGACAAAATCCGTCCACTGGAAGCCAAAATCGAAGCGAGCTGTCCAGAGGGGGGGACGTCAGCGAAAATTTTTTCTCTCCGATTGCCTTGAAACTCACCATACAGATAGAGAATTTCACGCTGATTCCAAATCTGAAATCCGTTTTCCAATCCGATGCTTCGTTTTGAAGCTACAGCCCAAAACAGCCCAAATTCTAACTCTGTCGTTTTTCGCCAATGTCCCAAAATCTTAAATGGCGTCTCACATCTAAACGAAGACAGATAGGAACAAGCCGATTCTTTCAGTGAATTTGTCTCACTCTTAGCTTTCAAACGAGCTATTGCACGACAAAATCCATCCACTGGATGCCAAAATCGAAGCGAGCTGTCCAGAGGGGGGGGGACGTCAGCGAAAATTTTTTTTTCGCCGATTGCCTTGAAACTCACCATGCAGATAGAGAATTTCACGCTGATTCCAAATCTGAAATCCGTTTTCCAATCCGATGCTTCGTTTTGGCGATACACACCAAAACGTCCCAAATTCTAACTCTGTTAAAATTTTGAAGAAAAATTTTTTCTCGCCGATTGAGCTGGAAATCACACCACAGATGCAGAATTTTACGCTGAATCCGAAGCTGGCAGCCATTTCACCATCCACGACAACCTAGACGGTCGCCCACGTCAACCTAGACGGTCGCCCACGTCAACCTAGACGGTCGCCCACGTCAACCTGGACGGTCGCCTACGTCAACCAGGCGGTCGGACCAACTCACCCGAGTCTCACACTCTGTCGTTGCAGAGGGGGGGAGTCAGCGAACAGTTTGTGAACGTGGACCCACCTGGCCGGCACACCACGACAGACTACAACCTCTGTCGTTCCAGAGGGGGGGGAGTCAGCGAACAGTTTGTGAACGTGGACCCACCTGGCCGGCACACCACGACAGACTACAACCTCTGTCGTTCCAGAGGGGGGGAGGGGGGGGGAGTCAGCGATGGCGGCCATCTTGCGCTATCTGGTGTTTGTCACTTCCTTACTACTGTCAGCCTTTTTATTAAACTGCAAGCACATAGTACACTACAAAAGTTAAAACATGATGAGTTGGGATTCCTATAAAAAAATTGTTCATATACCAGTGATGTTGTTTTTGTGTCAGTAAAATGTACCACTAAAGCTTTCACTCGAAAGTTGAGCTATTCAGGGACAACACTAAAAAAACGTTGAGAACCACCACTGAGTGAGAATCTATGTAGACTGGATGGTTCTGGATTCGAGTGTCTCGAAGAGCACAGCTTTTATTCTATAGAAAGAGCGCTTAAGTCATGTCATTCGGCATTTTTTGAAATCCTGTCGACAAATATGTATAATCATCCTGCTTGCGACACAACTACCTACCAGCGAGTGAATCATTTTATTATCTATGTTTGCGATTCATTGTCATCATTTGAACTCATGATTGTTGGAGACCTAAATAAATTCTCTACCAGCTGTATCGAGGTATGTTTGAATCTAAGGCAAGTACGTGTAGTCAACTGTCCAACATGGAAGGGTATTCTTCATAAAACATTTTGTCTGACTCTGTCCTTTCGTCCTACTATTGTAAAACATGTACGTGTGTCTCGGCCCCCCCTAACAAAATTGTTTGAAAAACACTGATAATATTCGGCTTGAAAATACTTTTTCCAAACTTGTAAGCAATATGTGTTTTAGACTTATGTGCTTGCATCTGCATTACAATGTGTTTGACGCATTACTTGCAATGAGTTTATAAGTAATAAAGAACTAATGCCATGTAGTTGCGAAAGGAAAAATTCCCAAGTAAATCAATTTTCATCGATCAAATTCTCTGATTTTTGCCTGCAAGGATAAAAAACCAATATACAACATTAACCATAGCTGTTTATATCAGCAGATGCATCTGAAGAACGAAGGAGAGGAAGGCCCAAGAGACGATTGTGTGATTGCCTCCGGGATGACATGAAGGAAGTTGGACTGAAGGAGAAAGAATTAGGGGCAAGATGCGCATCGGTGACCTTTGAAAAAAGAGATGTGTCTGTAGAAGAAAAAAGTTTTGCTAGAAGACCTCGAATGCGAACGTTGCTCTGGCACGTGATCGCGTGAATGGTTGGCCTATATGAAGAAAATCGATGATCAAGAGGAAAGTCTACTATCATCATGCATACTTCCAAATATCAGACCGATGATCACGTCTTCACTGGAGTTCATCAACATTTGTTTTGAGAGTCAATGTCTTTTATTTGCAAGATGAAATGTGAATTGTTTAGCAATGTATACGTTGGATCATTGGATTAAATGCACATGCACTATTTCGTTAAAAGACCCTTGCTCCGGCCCTCTAAGTAATAAGGCTTGACTAACTAGCTCAGGAATCAGGATGTCATTAGAAATTTAACATTAAATGAGGCCGCTTTATATTTACATATACATGTACTTGTGATCTCTAATTGCATTTACAAAATTCATGTGATTCATGCTGTGGGAAAGCAAAGAAAATTTTATTTAACCGAAAACTTCAATCTGCGTCCCACCGCATTAACATGTGTTTTTCTTTGATCGTGTCTGGCAAGAAGAGGAACTCACTATAACTCGGCCGACTTACAGATTCGTAGTAGACATAGGGTGTACATCATTGTGTGAAAGTCTCATTTTCGGCCTCGTTCCCTGCAGAAAATCGTTTGGGCTACCGGAATAATATGCTACTCGTGTCATAATACCGTGTCCTCTCCTTCCAATGTCATTTAATGTATTTCCTCTGTCATAAGTTATGTTATGAAATCTGTTCAAAGCCATTATGTTACTATATCGGTGGTCTCTTGTCGAGAAATATGCGTTTTTTGACTTTTGGCTTATGGCTAGCAAGGTCTCCGGAAGGCCTATTCCTGATATGTGTTGATGAAAATAATTTTTTTGACAAGTTTAAAGTTTTTCAACTCATCAGTTTTTCAATTTCTTTTAAAATCAACTATCAATAATAATTACTAGCAAAGTTGGCATGCGCCGCGGAATTGCAAAATCATGCCGCAGATAATTGGGCTTACCTGTCACCTTTGCTTGTAGAAAAATATATTTGAAATTGTTTTCGAAATTATGCAGTTAGCAGAAATTTCTTACTGACAGTAACTTGCATGATACATGTGTAATTTCAAAATTATTCATGTTGTCATGTACAATTACTGTTAAAAAATTTGGACATAACAATATTGACATTAATTGATATTGCTATGAAAACAGCATTGTAATTTACAATAATTAATTACATGCATGATTTGCAAAGTAATTTACATGATTTCGTATCACAATAATTCTGCCAAATTGCATTGTATGGATAAAGAATGCTTGATATTGTCTTGTTGTGTGAGCTGTAGTACCTTTTCTAAAGCTTTCTTTTTTCAGGCTCTTATACAGTAAGTAAGTAAACGTATATTTGATGAAAATATAAATGATGTCGGTGCAAGTAAATACAATCTTTGGTTGACAATTGGAAATAATTCAAAGTTAGCGGTTATCAAATAATAAACGAACAACAAAACGAATAGACAATCTTGCACACTTTCAGTTCTCACAAACGGAATCGAATAGACACACGTTTTGGGTAAGCTTGGAGGCAGGTCGTCTCGAAGTAGGTGTTCAGGATTATCATCAACGTTTTGGAATAAGCATAACGTTGATTATATCCTTTGTCCTTCAATCGACATTGTGGTACATTTGTGGCATCCGTTCACAGAACTGAATGCTTTGCCATAAATAAGATGATGCGATCTTTTGTCAATAGGCCTATTGTTTAAAATGTCACTATTGCGGTTATTGACACCAACAAATACAGGGGATGCATAAGCAACAATAGATCAAATTATTACAACATATACATATCATGGAATTTATCGGCAGATAGCAAAGGCTTTAATTTACGAAGAACATGCTCACAATGACAAGCTTTGATTCTTACACTTTTAACATGATCATTCCAGTTCAAAGCATCGTTTATGTATATATACCCACCAAGCAATTTCAAAATATGTATATGTACATGATTGATCGAAAGTGAAATATCGAAAATCACCGGCTGACGAGATACAATCATTACATTTGACTTGCTGCTATTCTAAAGTAACAAATTGTTTGGACACCAAGTTTTCATTTGTTCCGTCTCATTACCTATTGTACGTCTAATGTATTCGGAATCATGGTCACATAATGGTAGGTTCTATAATAGTTATGTCATCTACGCACTTTACCTTAGTCACTAAACTATTACAGTCCATTTCATAAAAAGTGGATCATCCTAAAATTTGACTAAATAAAACATAAGTATGATACAGAAAGCATTTTTCATGTTATTTTCATGTCCCTAATATATTTAAATGTCCTTATATAATCTGATAAGCTATGATACAGTAACGGTTCTTAAGCAGCTAATATTTTGTGGCCCTACTCTTATTGTCAATGACATTACCAATTCGTCTAGGTATTGATTATTTGCCAGCCCAAATCAGTAGAGTCGCACCACCTTGTACCCGGGGACGATGTAAATGTCTCGGAATTTCCTGATCAGATTTTATCCATAATCTCAATCGACCATCAATATCCTTCAGACGGACTGATGCCTCATCAGACCAGACAACCCGATCCCATTGATTTCGCCAGTGACAATGACTCATTGCCCATCTGAGACGTCTTCTTGTATGCTGATCTGATAATTCGATCTGAGAGGGCCTCTTACAGCTCTTGAAATTCGACTCAATAAGTCTTCTACGAATAGTGGACTTAGAAATAGACGAGTCTAGTGTAGCCATCTCAGTTAACGAGAGACTTGGATCAACTTTAACAAATCTCAAAATTAGGCGGTCTCTACGTTAAAAGGCTGACACTTTGCCTTTTTGTGAATGCGATCTCGTTATTGTTCATTTGTGCTTTGTATTGTTTTCAACCGGTAAGAGATAGATTTCTAGCTGAAAGCAATCAGGAGTGCTGCCAACACCACCGCAACGAAGTCAGGAAGCTATGAAACATGAAGTCCAGTTAATCACATGTAGCAGTTACATTATTGTTGATGAATAATGGTGCTATACTGGCTCTGACTGACCGATTTTCTTTATTTTTGTTTTGCTTGATAGCTTTTGGCTTGTAGAACAACATATTACGTAACAAAGGAAACAAATGTAATTTTATAAGAGTGAGGTATGATTTTGTGTAACATTGCTAAATGAAGATCAAATTATCTACTACTTTTTTATCTATAACAGGAAAACAACTCAATATTCATGCTTGAAATTTCCAACAATGATATTAATAAGCACAACTGACATATCTTCCAAATTTCAGAGAAATTCGTTCAAGTTTGGCGGAGTTAGACAAAGTTGAAGTTAAGGCGATGTTTAAGAGTGATCCGTTTTTTATGAAACAATCTGTAGATCCTTGTCACTCACAAATAAACAGAATAGAGCAGGACCCAATATTAACATGCATCAAACTTGTAAAACTGCCTCTCAATTCCATATAAATGTACATCAACTACATTCATACATTTTTCTTGATAATTTAGTTCTTATTACTGATGGAATTGATTGCTTTTGTCATTGAAGCGAAATCATTCGATATGGAGGAAAAGAGTTTTATACAGCGGAGTACAGTAATTGCATTTTGTAATTGTAGTATTAAATCATGCACTTCATCCTTACTTAAATAGTTTATTGTAAAGTTGAAAAATCCCTAAACAGTAAGGGTGTTGATAATCCTACGCTGCCATGATCACGCATAGCGTAGTTGCATCGAAATGGATCGCACTCATATCGAATTTTGAGTCTTCCAAAATAAAGCAGCTGACTACCAAGAGGCTGTCCTCCTCTCTAAATAACCAAAAAATGAGAAATAGCGGAAGATTTTTTTCATCGAATTAGATCTCAATGTTCATTGGATAGCATGATTAACATATTGCAACACTTTCTCCTATAATTGAGGAAGCAATCCAATCAGAAATGCTTTTCTTACTTTTATACAGATTTCAGGCAAAGTGACAAATATATAAAACAAATTTCACAAACAACTAGAAACATTTCGATAGCGGAAAATAGAAAAATGGAGAAGCTAGAGAGTCCATGGAAAGTTGGTGGTATTTTGGGTAGCTCATATGGTTTTGTTGTCAATCTAAATTGCACTGAGCCGTTCTTGTCTGATGCAGATGCAGTTTGGTTCTGGCCGGTTACATTCCTCTTTGATTCCTTGAATATATTTCTGACATTGATGGGATTATTTCTCAATACCATTTGTTTCATAGTTCTTTCTCGCTCCTCTGATGATGGTCTAATGACATATTTACTCCGAAACGTGGCATTTCTTGATAATTTAGTTCTCATTACTGATGGAATTGATTGCTTTTGCCATTCAAGCGAATTCATTCGATATGGAGGAAAAAAACTTTTATTTGCAGTTGATCTATTTACATGGCATTAACTACATCTTTCAAACTTCCTTTTCTGCAATAAGGAAATGGATAATGGTGTATCTAACAATCGCTCGCTCATTCCATGTCGTAATGCCTTTTAAAGCGAGAAAAATTTTCAACAGAAAATACAGCATGTTTTACATATTTTGTCTATGGGTCACAGCTTTTGGAATCAATTCTGTTAAATTTCTTGAAGTCAATGGTCAAGTGATGATTTGTCCGAAAGGAGATATTCGAATGCATTTAACTGGCTCAGGTGCATTACCACTGATTTACAGTTGGCTAACGGCTGTTATATTCAGCGCTGTCATTCCTGTATTCTTGATCATATTTGCAAATATCTTTTTGGTTGTAACCCTCTATCAGTCGAACAAATTCCGTCAGAAATCAGGAAGTCAAAAAGATATTGATTGGGGCTCAGTCAAAATTGTGGTTGCTTTGTCCGTAATTTCAATAATTTGCCAATTTCCTCTTATGATGTATGGATTCATGATTATGTATTTCCATACGCCATGGCTCTATTCTTTGTCTGGAAGTGCAGCAACGTTCATAAATAATATTGACAGTTCCACCAATTTCTTTATTTACGTGAGAACAAATCCAAAATTTCAAAGAGAAGTCAATAAATTATTTGGTCGAATATCAAAAGATGAAAGTGGATCTACAATGATTTCAAAGACGGAACTGAGCTCAATCAAATGAAACTCTTATTGATATTCAATTGACATTTGGCGTAAGTTTAATGCGCAATCAATTAAGCAATTATTATCAATTTCGCGATTGAATTCTTGTTCAGCATTTCATCTATGTAGGAACATTCCAGTGCACAAAGGAAAGTATTTATTTTTACACTATAGATTTATGACACTGTATAGATTCAGAATTTGTTGTATTTTTTCAAAATTGTTTAATGCTGACGACAATCAAAGAACTGGCATATCAGTTTGACAGCATCACCAGGATTGTAGGCCTACTCGTGCATCCTGATTGCATCCAATCTTTCAATTCAATTTGCGTTTCTGTATGACTGAGATGTTTAGTCTACACATGTCTCACCTAGATTATTGAATGATAAAGCAATTAATAAATGTGCTTGTGCAGATATTCCATGTAAATATCATGGTTGTGATATTTTTATCTATGAAATACATCATTCGTATAGGCCTATAATGCTTGTGAGTACTTATTACTCACTAAGTAGCCATAAAGCCTACATCATTTTGTGAAAGTCTCATTTTCGTCGGCTTCGTTTCCTGCAGAAACTCGCCCTGGAGTGTGGTCGGACTGTATTTTGAAATGATCACGGAACTTGGAAACTGAAGCTGGTGACAATAATAAAGTTGTGGGGTGAAATAACCAGCCACATTAGCAATGACCGGGAGTCATAAAAGAAGCTATCATTTCCTGTTACAACAATGCTCGAGAGGCACCTGTTCAATTCATTTTGGGTTAAGTCTAAGTAATACTAGGTAGCTTGTTTTTTGCTTATGTTCCACCAAAACTTAAAAATCCTATGTCTGTCGATGATGGTCGGACCATGAATCTAGAGCCCTATCCAGGACTCACTCGCAAATAGACATCCCAGATAATTGGAGCTATCCGCATGGTGCTCCTGATCACTTTTGCTAAGTATAGAGTCAGGATTATTTTGCGAGCTCTTGCTTTACATCTAAGATGAACACTCAGAACTTTCGTCATTCAACTATTCTCAAGTAAAAAGACAATAATTATCAAAAGGGAATTTTCAAAATAGTAACATACGGAAAGTTATATCACAGAATGAGAAAGAGAATAAATTTTGCAAATGATCATAGGGCTCATCGTCTTCTATTTACTTGAAAGTCCATTTCTTGGTCTCTTAGTTCTTCAGCAAGCTCTGGTCTCCCACATCTCTCTAACGCTATGACGAGTGGTCTTGCCTGCAAAAAAAGCAAAACAGATAAAAAGTCAACATTTTTTAAGTGATAATTAAGCAGCAGCTGGTTGCAGTGTTTTAAAGATATGTACCTAAATAAAACATGTTGTAAATTTATTAAAATTGCATGTTTTTATTTGCAAAATGAAAAATCACATGCATGAATAATTATGGCATAATTGCTTACAAAGATAAATGGTAGTTGTAATTGCAAGTGACAAGAATTTACAGACATCCAATTTAGTTGTAGTTTACATGTATTTTATGAATTTGTGGTTGCCTACAAGAGCAGCACAATTTTGTCATGACAGCTGCATTTTGTCTATGTGATGCTTTGTTTATGGCTATTATCTGCACTATTATATGCGTTTTCATCAACGGGTGATATGGGAATTTTTATTACATTACATTGCATGTAATCAAGCAAAGATTAGAATTACGCAAGATATTCTGAATCTGAATATACACTTGACGGATCTTGACGCGGATCGCTTCCAAAGGGTGAGGTGGTCATCATGCCTCAATGGTTTGCGGAGAATTGTAGGCGGTGTTCCTCAAGGATTATCAGCTGGCCCATATCTCTTCAGGAACTTCGTATCAGACTTACAGGTCCTTGGTGATGATTGTATTATTGTCAAATATGCCGATGATATAATCGTATGTGGGGCTATTAATAAAAGCAGTAATCAAAATACAGCTCGGGATGCCGTGGATTATGTAGAAAGTTGGATGCCAGATAATAGTATGAGTATCAAGGTGTCAAAGTGTCAGCAGCACACGATGGTTGGTCTATCCTCATATTCGACTATTAGCCTAGCACAATGGGAATTAGATGGTTTTCTGTCAGTGGTTTAAATGAGACTACTCGGAGTAATGTTTGACCAAAGACTTTCTTGGTGCAAGCACATTGAGAAAATTGCTAGGAAAGCGACTTCACAATTATATGTTTTGAGGTATCTAAAGTTATTTTTCAGTAAAGATGAGTTGGTTTCTGTACATCGCTTAAGGCTTTTGTCAGAAATCTGCTTGAGTACTGCGCGCCTCTGTTTGTCGGACTCTGTTTGACTCAATCGGACCTACTTGATTTGCGGCGCACGATACTCGGCTGGAAATTGTTTCTGACTGCATTACATGATGCGAATCATTCTCTACACCATCTTGTGTTGCCAGTACTCACCCATTCGAAGAAGTTCCGACTTCCGCTGTGCTCAAATACATTCATGAGTAGATCGTGCATTTAAGTGATGTCAAAGTTATTTAACCGCGGGTTTAACGTGTGATCAGCCTTTATTCTTTTTCTCTTGTTCCAGTTATTGACTTTGTCACTTCTGTGTGTTTCTTCGTATCATATAATTTCAAAATGTGTATTCATGTGACTGTAGCCCCACGATTTCCACTATTGAGGCTTTACTGAAATAAACGTATTATTATTATTATTATAATACATGTAGATCAGTATTTCTCAACGTTTAATTCCACGTGTCCCAAATTTTCCTTAATAAAGAACTGATGTCCCAGATTTTTTTATCGATTTGCTTCTTCAGGACACGTTTTAAACGAAAATGAAATGTTCAAAAATGAACAAATCAAACAAGCTTATTATGTTTACAAGGTGAATTGTATACATAAAAAGAGGAATATACAGGTCTTGGATTTCAATAAAGACAGACAGAGAGTCAGGTAAGAATTAAGTTATTCATGGAAGACATAGCACAGAAGTTTATCGACAAAGACAAAGTTTATCATGACAGACAAAGAGACTTTCAATCATGACATTCTGATATCTTGGACAGATGCTATACATTCAAGAGTGACATAAGGATTTCATGTGAGACCTTGCAAAATACAGGAACCCTATTGTACCCTATTGGTCATAGAGAACCTAAATGACCCATTAAAAAACATCACGACTGATTTGCTCATCAAAGACAGCTGATCATTAAAAACGGACCACCCATTTTTCGCTAAATTCATTCGATTCTCATGCCTTCCGCACAGTAACGTGCATGCATCATTCGACAGCTAGTATTCTCAGCTCTAAAACAAGCTTTGATAGACTTGCATCCGTTGCTGCATTTGCTGAGCACTTCTCAAAATATGAAAATCAATCAATTTACAAATCGCAATTTTTCAATAAGGGGATATGTGAGTACGATAACTAATCAGGCACAGGGAGAACGAGCATTTTCTGAGATCTGTTTTGATATGACTGTCATCAAAATCGGTGAACTAGGAAAACGTCAGTGATATCGTGAAGTTACACAAAATCATGAAAAGTGCAATGAAAGCACACAAACACTTAAGGCAAACAATCGGCAGTCACTGTGAGAAAACAAAGACATGCCATTGGTAATTGTTCTGCTTTGAACCTTCGTTCACGTCGTATTGTGTTTGTGCACTTTAGTACAAATGAGAAAATGTTGAATAAGTTTGAAAAAGAACAATTGAACTTATTTGATTTAAACTTACATATTCTTTCTTTTTACATCGCAAGGATTCTGAAGATACCAAACATGAACATTTTTGATGAAAATGTGAGAAAATAATATTTTCAGTCAAAGGAGTCGTGATTTTGTGATAACTTCACGATATCACTGACGTTTTCCTAGTTCACCGATTTTCATGACAGGCATATCAAAAGAGATCTAAGAAAATGCTCGTTCTCCCTGTGCCTGATTAGTTATCGTACTCACATATCCTCTTATTGAAAAATTGCGATTTGTAAATTGATCGATTTTCATATTTTGAGAAGTGCTCAGCAAATGCAGCAACGGATGCAAGTCTATCAAAGCTTGTTTTAGAGCTGAGAATGCGAGCTAGCTGTCGAATGATGTATGGCACGTTGCTGTGCGAAACGATTCGAGGGCATGAGAATCGAATGAATTTAGCGAAAAATGGGTGGTCCGTTTTTTATGATTATCTCTTAATTAGAAGTTGAACATGCTTCATGAACGGAATTTCTCTTTTTGGAAATAAACATCTTGCATGACACCTATAAATGTCAGTTTGCTGAAAGGGGCAGCGATTGATTGAGATTAATATTAATCATGCCTTGAAGTAGAATATTTGAAGTAGACATTGTTGTTCGTTCTCGGGTAGTGCAGCGAACGTCACAGTCTATGAGGAGATGATAACTAAGATGATGCAGACCGCGGAGGAGCTAGCGAGTACACGCTGATCCAAATCAACAATGAGTTGAGAGCTGGCTTACCAAACACAAACCTGCTACTACTATGTGAACAATAGCGAACGTCCTGAAAATCGTTCAATTGCACTAAATCTGTTCCGAAAGACAGAAATCGAATGGATAATTCTTGAACGTTATTAATGCCATTAACAGCAGAGATCTCATTTTCGTGGACGAATCTGGATTCAACCTATTTATTCATCACAAGAACATGTGAAAGAGCGCCTGCTGGTAATAAGGCTGTCAAGATTGCAATTAGTTCTCGAGATCGAAATTTCACTTTTATTTGATTCTTGGTGTTTCCAACCAACGTGGATTCATTCACCATGAGTACTAAGGCTGATCAACGTTGGTAAGGTTCAATGAGTGGCTTCAAGCTGCCAGTATTTCTGCGGGCAGATTTCTACGGAAATTCCTGAAGTGTGCAAGACCTAGAGCTGCATCGATCTGGTCCTTGATCTGGACATCGATCTGTTTCTCCCAGCCTACAGTACGTGTTTCAATATTGCGGAAAATGTTGTCAGTGCTTTGAAAGCAGCCATGAAAAGCCAATAAAGAGATAATTAATTCTTAACTAGACAAGGCAGATCGTAATTTATGCGAACTTTATACAGCAACATAACAACAGCATCACTATCAATTTTTTCGTCGTATTCATTCTTGGGAGTAAGTTAATTGAATTCGGAAACTTTATAAAACTTTTGACATTTTGACATCGCATTGTCTCAGTCGATTTCGTAAGTTCCTTTTTGAATTCCGTTTTTGTTTATTTGAAGTCACTATGTCACAAGTGAAATTCAATGTCATTATTGAAAGCACTATTTCACTAACCAAAGATTAGAAGTCACTTGTACATGTAGCAACAGACAAAGCACGGTATTTAGTAACTTTGGGGTGTTAGTTTTGTATACAGTACTTAAGAAAAACTCAAAGAATACTAAAAACTCTTCAAAACAAATATTATTGAATATATGACATCTTTTTAAACTTCTTTGCTGCAATGCACAACAAAATGATGCCACTTAACTTAACTTGAAAAGAAAAACTATTTAAAAAGGATATTGGGCTATAGAAAAAAGGGTGTTCTTTGTTGGAAACAACATTTCAATACGAATGAAGAAAAAATTAAAATTGTTTTAGCAAATGCCACAAGCTATTTGAGATTCGATGACTTCCTTGGTCTTGGGGCATTTTTATCTATCTTCTACTGCTCCACATTGTTCAATTTACAATCGAACAAATTCTGATAAAAAAATCGTCTCATTTCAAGTACTGACATTCGTTCTACCTTCATTTATAAAATGCAGCTCCAAACGCCTAAGCTCTGAGGCCCATTTTCGAAAGCGCATGGCCCGCGTTGAGAACCACTGTAGACCATGTGCTTAAACAAATCTTGAAAATAACTGCTTTTACTGTGACATCACATTTACTCTATACACTGTATGTATTATTCTCTGAGAAGACATCTCTGAGAGATGTCTTCTTTTAAAGTTCCCTGGTTATTTTCGATGATTTTAATGTTGACCAGTTTACAGTGAGCACTATTGAATATACACTTGCAAAATGGCGTGAAATGACCGTTAAGCTTCAAAGAAAATGTACCTATACATGTGCATCAGATAAATTTGATGGCAATTCGATGATTGATGACGTCACAGTTAGCAACAGAAAAACAATAATTTCTTTTGTGGAAATTACTGTCCAGGCAATAAAATGCAATGAAATTAATTTTGGATGTGTATTTTGACGGCTATTCACGCTCTTATTGCATAATTAATTATAATGCATTCTTAACCATCGCTCTGAGCGCCTCCAGCATTATATTATTTCCAGATCAGATTTTTTGCGCTCTTTCCAATAAAAGGAAAAAAAGGAAACTATTTCGTCGACAGGTTTTCGAGATATTCGAAAATGTCGATTTTGTCGATCAACGGATGTGATAGAAAAAAATTTTCTAAGAGAGAGAGAGAAATGTATAGATTTAGTAATGATAATCGAAATATAGTACATCGAAATGATACAGAAATGACAAAAAATACAGCAAATCATATACTTTTACAATAAGTCACTTTCATTTAGGCGTATGCAAGCCATTCAGGTAGATAGACAGAAATATTTGAAATTGTCTTTGTCTACGTGAAGTTTTGGTAAACTCAATCATGAATTGGTTTGTTCTTTGAAAACGACGAGGGATAAGTTCATGGATTGGATGAAGGGGATTATATTCATCTTATGAGAAAAGTCTTACGGCGAGTTTGATCCGTCTATCGTTGACGTTCTCGAAGTTTCCACACTTACAGTCAAATTCATGCACCATGCGATGACATCTGTTTTGTAAATGTCTTAGTTTAACCTGAAGGTGAGATGGTAATACCACAAAAACCGATGAGCAATAGTCCAATAAAGACAAAATTATTCCATTATATGTTTGTAGAAGGACATTTCTATGTACAACATTTCTCTGGACGCGAAGAGCATAGAGCCGACTCGTGCACCTTCGTAAAACAGTATTGATGTGCTCATCCCATTTCAAATCATATGAAAACGTTACACCCAGTAATTTCACAGTTGACACACGAGTGACATGAGGAATAGAAATTGCATCGATGACCAGCGGATTTTGCTTAAATTTCGGGAATATCATCAATTTAGATTTGCTTAGATTTAGTTGAAGACATAATGACTTGCTTGTGGACTCAATTGATTCCAAACTCTCTTCAATCACAGATGCGGATTTCGGAATGTCATGGGTGATGTGATGAATTATCATTGTGTCATCGGCATATTTGATGCAAGGGTCTGCATCGGAAATAAGTTCAGCTGTGTAGAAGATGAAAAAGAACGGCCCAATTCTTGAGCCCCGTGGGACTCCACTGCCAACATTTACAGCATCACTGACCAAATCGCCGATGCGCACTGCCTGACGTCGATTGCAAAAATAAGACATAGTCCATTCAACAAATCCTCTGGGAAACTTGCATAATTGTAATTTGTTGATCAGCTTCTGATAGGAAATTGTATCAAAAGCCTTAGAGAAGTCCAAGGAAAGCAGAGATACTGCTATGGTATCGTCCATATCTAAAAATCGTGTAATGCAATCATGTACTTGTATCAAAGCCGATGTCGTTGAGGAATGTGGGACACAAGCAAATTGCCTTCTGTCAACATGGGTAAGTAACTTGTCCTTGACATTTGATAATACTATCCTCTCAAACATTTTCCCAATTTCTGGCAGCAAAGTAATAGGTCGCAATTGATCAATTTTAGGCGGGTTTGTTTTGGGAATGGGAGTCACAATGCCAAATTTCCATAGTGTTGGCATATATCTATCAATTATGCAGGAATTGAAAATATGACACAATGGTTCAGCTAAGACAATTACACCGTCTCTCAATAATCTTGTTGGCAACGAGTCACTTCCAGTCGCTTTAGAAGTCTTTAACGATAAGAGCATATCATAGATAGCATGCGGTTCAGTAAGAGGACACCAACTTAAGTCTTCCAAGGCTTCCGATGTCATTGCATCTGAATCGATAATATCTTTACCAAAAACAGATTCAAACTGTCCGTTGATGAAATTGACACAATCATGGCCATCTTGAAATTGTGATACGATATTCAGTAGGCTTGATTTAGAATTTGTTTCTCTCAATTCATTGACAACTTTCCATGCATTTCTGGAGGATTGAATGCACTTTGCTGCCCAATTACATTTTGCTTTAGCAATTTCGATTTTAATTTTCTCTTTGTAATAGTTGTATAAAGCCATGTTTTTCATGCGAAAAGCGAGCCAACGGTCGTTAATTAGGCATTTAAGATGAGGTGTCATCCATGGCTTATCGGTTGAGCACATTATCACTGTTCTGGTAGGAATGAAGCCACGGCAGTGGTTAAACTTTTCGTAAAACAACTCAAGTTTGTCGTCTACAGTCTTTGCATGATAGATATCAGAGAAACCAATGTCGGCTAATGCATTCACAAAACGATCGATGTTTGATTTTCGGTAGTCACTTACAACATGAGTAGAAGTAATTTTTCCACAATTACCGTATCTAAACAGTATACAATTGTGATCGGAGGTAGACAGAGGTGGAAGGAGTTCACAAACACGAAAAAGTGATGAATTATTTGATTGAACAAATACTTTATCAATAATATTACTCCCACGTGTAGGTACATCTACAACATTCACCAGATCAAAAGTAACCTCTAAAAATGAGCAAACAAATTTATTATTAAAGTCTTCGCATAACATAACTTTAGAATCAGGATGAGTTGTGAGATGAAGATCAGTTTGATCACAAATAACATTATTAATGACTGAGCGTTCAGCTGCCGAAATACCAGGAGGCAAGTGCAACGAAACCAAGAGGATTTTGTTATGCATAAGATATAAAAAAAGATAATCAAAAAATGAATATTTGAAGCAACTTGTCCCTGGTATCACTCTGTAGAGAAAATTCAAAACAAGAAAATTCACCCGAACGTTTTTGGCCATTCTCATCAAGGATGTACATAAAGATTTAAGATTGCATGTTCTTATTACTTAACAGTTAATGAGTAGAGTGTTAGATACTAGTCAAATGTAGATCTTTGCAAACCACATGTAGACACGTGCATGACGTATGTGAATTCATTTAACATCATTCCATTTCTTTTTCTTAGCTGTAATTTCATTGCCATGTACATCCTTGATGAGAATGGCCGAAAGCGTTCGGGTGAATTTTCTTGTTTTGAATTTTCTCTACAAAAAATGAATACTTTGCCGTTGGTAATAACTGTGGAATGAGAGATTCATGACACCAAACACAAACACCTCCACCAATTCGATTCTGGCGATCGTCACGAAACAGCGAATATGAATTTAAATGCAACAAATTAGAGTCAATTTCAGGCTTCAACCAAGACTCTGTTACAATGATAATCAGAGGATGATAAATGGATTGTAATGTACAAAGCTCGTCGAATTTACGAAAAACAGATTGGGCATTTGTTAGAAGAAGCGAAAAAGAATTATTTTGTTTATTTGGACTACTGTCATATAGAATTCCAGCATTTATCGTTGGATGAGAGGAAAATGAGTTCAAGTGATTAAAATCCCCTATCGAAAATTTCCCACCTCTATGTGATCAATATATACAGCATCTTTCCAAATATAAACTTTTTTCCCTTTGTTCTCAGGTTTCAAACGTAATTTGTTTCGAAATTCTCGGAGACTTTTATTCAAAGATTGTTGCAGCGGTGTTAAGTCTGGGTTAACGAATATCTTATCCATGTTAGAAAAATTACGAAGATTCTTTGCACTTGCTAGAATTTCACTTTTTTTTATTGCTCGCACAGGACAACACGGACAGCTCTGCACTTTCCTGCAGATGGTTTACCCAGTCGCTAGACTTGTTCGCTGTCAGAACCCACAGTAAAATCAACATCCATTGTCTCCATGACAGTTTCAATCTCTCCATTTAAATTTGAAACATTCTCATTTAAACCATGAATTATAATATTTTTCCTTCTCTTATGCCTCTCCAGTTTCTCAAAAATATCACTTTGTGTCTTGACAGTCTCCTCCAGTTCTGAGACTCTTTTTCGCAAAGAACGGTTTTCCTCAATGATCGTATCCAATTTACTATTTACTTCATTCAGTATTTCAGGACTGGAAAATGAACGAGGCGACAGGTCAGGAGAACAACTTTCAAAATTGTGTTTTAGCTTAATGAAAGCTTGGAGTAATTGATCTTTGGGAATTCTCTTTTCCGCTAGCTCTTTCTCTGAGAGATCAAAATATTATCAATGGACTGATTCCGATCTGTCATACCCGGGAAATGAAAACAGAACTTTACGGACGTTGACCCACTACTACATCCAACAGACCACACAACCAACACAGGCTATCTGCTGACAAGAGCTACCCAAGCCAGGAATCCAGAAAATCCGTGCGTCAGTATTCCGATCGATGTCACTGTCCTCATCCGTGATAGAGCTGGCAGCAAGAAGTCGCCAGTTAGTATCACTCTCTTCTAAGTGGATAATCACACAAAAATCAGGAAAAACGACGGATAGACTTGAGCTGTGCAGTGGACAGAAGTAGCCGTTGATACCACAATGGAGACGGTGCGACGACGATCCGTGTGATATAAAAATTTCGACGAAAGATGGTTTAGACACAAACAAATAACACGAAGCACTGAAATTACAACGAGACACTTAACGTGCGTGCGTCAACAAGTAGCATGGTAGATTAGTCATACAATTATATAATAAATATCGGTAATACAATCTTACATGCGAAATTCTTTCTGATGCCAGAATATTTGAAGCTGCTTGTCAACGAACACATTCTATGAACTAACGACCAATCATTTTTTTTAATCTAGTTGTATTTGATATCACTTTGCCAAATCACAATCTTGAAAAATCTCTGCCCGCCATCTACAGATTTTCGACTCCAAAAGTGACATTTAAGCCTTGGTTATGGTTAATGAAATCGTGATTTCAATAATGACATTAAATTTCATTAATCATTACTGACATTGCGACTTCAAATAAAGAAAATCGGAATTCAAAAAGGAATGCATGGCATTTGTCCAAGATACAAATTTATATCTCAATGTCATGATTGAATGTCTCTTTGTCAGTCATGATTTCACTTTGTCGATAACTTCTGCGCTATGTCTTTCATGGATTGCTAAGTTCTTATATGATTCTCTGACTGTCGTTATTGAAATCCAAAACCTCTAAGCAGGAATTTCATTTTAAAATGCGACTGGATGGAGAAGATGACATGCGAGGACATTTTGAAAATTCAAGAACTTACGGCATTTGTCAACACTTCTTCAAAACATTTATTTATTTATTTAGTACACTAATAAGTGCAATGAGCACCAAGGCAACATAGGAAATACATTCAGGAGGGAACAATTAGAAGTTACAATAAAACATAAAAAGCTTTCGTTTAAACTCTTTCACCGTTTCACTGTTCACAATATCTTCGTTTGTGCATCAAACAAATTAATTGATCAATCCATGTATCTATTATCTCACAATTTAGATGGATAATGTTTTTCTATCCGTCTCATCGAAAAAGGCATCAAATTCTGATCGAAAGTCACCTGGTTGTAATGTTAGATATTTAATTATCTTTCGTACAGAGATGTCGATCAAATCCGACATTACATTTATCTTGAAAATCCGTCGATAAAAAATTTCCTTTTGGTCTCATTGGAAAATGTGCAAAATTCTGATCTAGAAACAGCCAAAATAATCAGTGGGTATATTTTGATCGCTTAATTTTGTTTCCGACACACTGTTGTCCCCCTCCCACTGAAAATTTTATCTAGTTCACCTGAAAGAAGCAAAAATACAAACTCCAAAATTTAGAAATCCTATTTTCTACGTTTTCGATAGCTTTGCAATGAATTTTGAATAAAATCAGCTGGCTAGTTTCCTCACAATGAGCTCTTAAAAATTTGCTCTATTTATATATGTTTTCTTGAAACTATTCGAATCCATAAAAAATAATAAATAGTTAATTTTAATTCAACTAGAGTTAACCGGCTAGTAACTCCCATTCCTTGATCGATTCCCCATTCCCGGTAACAGTGCAGCTGCATCAGTGAAGCTGGAAGAAACCCGGACTGGAAGAAAGTATTTACTGCAAGAATTATAGCGCATAGATGAAATTTAAAAGAATTAGATGACATTCTCCATTTCAAATATGAAAATAATAATAGTAGTAATAATCGTCTACAATTCACCTAAATGCTGGGAATCGTGAGGCCAACATGCACTTAGGAAGTAGCAACAGAAGTCAATAAGTCAATAACAAATAAAAAATAATGATAATATCAACTTTAAACTTGACATTTACCTCGGTTGAAAGTGCGTATCACAGTGACCACAAATGAATTTTGTCTTATTTTGAATGTACACTCGGGCATACGGAATGACTTGGGATATGTATTATTAAGTGGAGCAATGTGATGAAGAGGATGTTCATGATCATTAACCAATGACTTGCAGAATTTTGCGGATATTAGCAAACGACGATAACCCAAAGGAAGGAAATGCGGACACCTGCAGGATGATGAGCCACAATTCTATGTGCCCTGTTTTGTACAGTGCCCATTCGACGCGAAGAAGCCGTATAGAGTTGTTGTACACTGTCACTAAATCAGGCTTCGGGAGAAAAGGTTTCAGACGACTCAAGACCTTATTGAATATTCCTCTTTCCACTTATTTTAATGAAAAAGATTCATTTGATCATACATGTACAATGTAATGTATGTACATAATTATACATCACGTGATTGTGACATATAAATGCACTTTGATTCTGCTTACACTATAGATGGATAAACTTTCTATTCGCTTGTATCAATTTAAACTTCAAAGTTTAAAATTATTATTTTATATGAGTCATTATCATGATTAGAAATACTTAAATGTAAAGTATATTTTGAAAGATAATGCACTTACTTTTCTAGCAGATGTTGGCAACTTTTTGATCCACGTCATTAACATGTCTTCTACCATTACACCATTTGTAGTACAAGCATTATTTCGTTTTATGGCTTGAATTCGTGGTTTTGAGAGACCAAGCTCAGACGCCAAATGCGTCCACTCGCCACCAATGCATTGAGAAAGTTGTCGTATGTAGCTCGGAGTTACGGAGTCTGAAAAAAAAAACAAATCAAAATATCATGTTATGCCATTCAATATTCTGCAAAACTATTTATGAAGCGTTGATAAAGCTTTTTCGTCTGATTTCTATTGATAATCGCACATAAATAATTCATAGAGCATTATGTCACTTTATAGATTTGTTTATAAATGTTTCAATATTTTTAACATACAGAATTTCGTTCATACATGACTGCTTGTGTACAGGTAATTTACTGAATAATATTCAATAATGTCTTGTTGAAAATATGCGAGAAATTACAAAGCGCAATATGTGACAAATCGCTGGCTATTGTCGATCTCTATAAAGTAATTGAACGCCATTTTTATAATTTGTGTATGTTCACTTTTTTATCTCTCTTTTATTGTTTTTTTATATTCTCGATCACCTTAGCAGACATCATGTTAGTGTGTATTAATAACTTCACACAATTTTTGGAAGTCAAAGTTAGTTACTTCTGATTTATGGTAGGGCACAAAAATGATAGCAAAAGGCGACTGCCTGTTCATCTTTTACTGATTTGCGAGGAACACTGATTGTACTAAACAATTGAAAATTACAGAATTAATAACTATAGGTTTACCTAATCATTTTGTCGCAAAATCTGGTGTGACTTTTCTTTGATTTAAGTACTTATTTGAGTGAGTTTTAATATGCTGGTTATTCGAAAAAAATCAATGCCAATAAATGTAAATTGATCGATTCTTGCTAACTTGAAATAACATATTATTAAATAGTGATGAATTCATATGGAAAATGATCAATATTATACATAAGATGGATACAATTAGCACAAAAAATGATAAGAATACAAATAGATACACAAAATAATCCAAAGTGCACAAGCATTGGAAAGCATTCATATCACACAAACACACATGTTATAATTTTTTAGCTAGTGGTCAATCGAATGAGCGGTTTTAACACGGAAGTAGAAAACATTAATGAAATGCAGTATGTACGACTTCTAGATGTTCATAGTTATTTCTTTAGAAATCAATCAGACTTTCTACGATAACAGTTGGATTCTTTGGCGTCAACTTATTCACTAGTTCCATGAAATTAGTTACAAAGTCGCAAGCATAATGCTTGTGCAATGACTTGTAGGTCTATACCTGTGTTACATCTTGCTGAAATTTCCAGCACTCTTTTCTGAACAAACTCTGTCCCGCACAAACTGATGTAAAGTCTCGACTCCTGAATCATTAGTTCAAACATACATGTAGATGTTGTTCACACCTTAATCGGTTTTTCCAAAAAACAGCAACAAAAATATTCTATGATTTTTTGTCCCACATTTCAGTATGATACTGATGCTGCTATAGACATCAACGACAAAAAGCTGTCTTTGACAGCTTTTTGAAAAGAAACATTTACTGTCGTTCGCAATTTTTGAGTAGGCTGAACTATCAGACCATACCATTTCGCAATGTACAATAAATATTGAGAAGTGCCATATTCATGAGTATTGACATATACAGTGCTACATACACTATGGTATACTGCATACTATACTGCATACTATTCGCTTAAAAATGTGATGATTAAATGTTTGAGCATCAATATTTCTTCCAACTGTTCTTCATGACATAAACTATTCTCATACCATGGCATGAATAGTTCACAAACATTTAAGTGGCGGCATAGCGGCTTCAGAGTGACTACTAAGGAAATGAAAAATCAAAAAACAATAAAAGTCAAAGGCCAGTAGCCGATTCAAATAAAGGCATTATGAGCTTCATTTCATCTAATGCTTGCAATCAAGCGCACATGTAGGCCAAATGTATAAAAGCTTGTTTCAAAGTATAGCTACATGCAAGTTGGCATTGAAGAAAATAGTGATTAGGATCCACCTAGCATTTTACTTTCAGTAGTCTTACCATTGGCGAGGAAACAGAATTCTGCCTTGGGCATCGGTTTGAAAATTTCTGTGTCAGATTTTGGAATGTTGATAAGTAATTCACACAATAAGACGTCCTCTTCTCTTATCTCAACAGCATTTCTTTTAACTCCTCCTTCCTCTCGTATGACGTTCTTCTGAATGCTCTGCTTGGTGAAAATCTGTGCGAATCCTCGGTAGCATTCAATAGACTTTTGTGCAAATTTGTCTTCTTCGCAGACATACAGACTAAGGCGATTTTTCAATTGACTGTGGTACATTACAGATATAGGAACAGCATGGTTCTCAACTCTGACGTTTCCTCTGAAGCGAACCTCAAATACCTGAAAATAAAAAAATGATATTTCCTTATCTGTTCGGGTATAACAGGCTCAATAATATGTTAGCTGCACTAAAGAAGTTTAACTCGAAGAAAACTTTTCCTCAATTCTCCTATTATGTTCTTCATGGGAGAAAGTGCTCAGTATGACTGACTTTGTTTTTCTTGTCTACATCGGGCCTCAGGGATTTCCTTTAGCATAAACAAACAATGTTCTTCATGCTACTTTTATAAAATACCACTAATCGAAAGTATGCTACTATTGAAATCATTTAACAAGTAATATATAAGCATTATTCTTGCAGCAGAAAAGAAATCAATTACATTTACCGCAAACGCAAAATTTGTTGTTTTAGTTTGTGACGTACCTGCCTTTCAGTTAGAATAATTTCTTTCGATGGTAGAGGACCCTCATCATCGAAACCTTCATCATGTAAATTCTTCAGACACCTGTCTAACTTTTGAGAGGGAACGGCCTGAATCACGACATCCATTTGGTCATCTACCTTCTGTCTGAGAATGAAGCAAACGCTGCGATAAGTAAATTCTTCCTCAATGTTATTTGCCAATCTAGCAAGACCTTCCTCTGAGACTCCTGGTCTCGTGCGCATTCCCATAAATCTGAAAATGCAAAAGAATAAAAACCAACTGACGTGTTTCGATGTAAAATAGAGTATGTAAAATACAGACTTCGTAATCATGCTGGAGATCACCATCCTACTATATATGTCAGTAAAGATGATTTTGAGATTAGCTACTCACTCAGTGAAGCAAATAGATTCCATCTCATTCAAAGAAATTCCCGTTATCTTCTTGAGTTTAAAGTTTCAGTCAAATTATGTGCATGGTCTTGAGCCTATCTAATGCTCAGAAAAGAAGGCGCTAGGTTGAATTACATAAAAATTTTCGTGGTGCGTTTCAATACTATTCAAACTTATGTCATGATGTATATAGTTTTACTAATAATGATATTATAGTTTTTGATACAAGACTTATAGGCCTATGACGCCCGTAACAAAGTAGAACACATGCATCCGAATGTATTTCAATGCTAATGACGCATTATTTGAATTTCTTTGAGTTCATTATTCAAAATGGCAATCCTACTGGCATTGTAATGCATTATTTTCCGTGCAGACAGTTATGCATACTAAATATCCTTGCTAGAAATAGTAGGTAAATATAAAATTCTATTACTGCTTACTTCAATGGCTCCACTGTTTGGAGATCAAAACTGACTGTGTCCTTATTCTTCTGTTGAGTTGTTTCAACCTTCAGTTCCTTCCACTTGTGAGACGATCCAACTTTAGCAATAATATGCAACTCTTCGTCATCATCATCTGAAGACAGAAACACCGATGTGATTTTTAATTCCCAAGTAATTAGTATAGTTTGCTAATTAAGAAGACAAGATTCGGAAAAATGATTAGCTGTCAGGAGCAAGAAAAGATGATTTTCAATTTTGGAAAAGAAGCCTGTAAAACTTATTAACATTGAGTAACTCGATGAAGCACAAAGGGATGAATAATACCCACTGCTTAGGTAGCCTACCTTATGAATACTGCTTGTATTAGTATATTAATAGAAAACGAATGCTTTCCTGTTCGAGTTATGTATCGATAGTCTTTGGTTTCATACTCCAATTTGAAGGTTGGGGTTCAAAATAATGGAGCTGCATCGTTAGGTTTTAGCTTTCATGTGTTTGCAACGCTGTCATGTGCCGCCATCACTTCTGTATATAACGTTAGTGAGGTGGAGCGGGTTGAGCTTAACATCCTTCTTCGTTTATAACTCGTACTTGCGATTAGTTGCGGAATATTGCTTGCTTGAATTCGATTTCTTTTGCTTGTAATTCTCGTCAGCTATGGGCCTGACTAGACGATTGACATGATAAGGATTTTACAATTACTGTCTGAATTGCTTTTCAATCTTGCTGAAGCCACAAGAATCATGAAACATAGGGGATATTTGGGTGCCCTTTTTACTCTAGGAATTGGGCTCCTTGAATTTGTCACCTCTTCTTGAAGTGAAGGGAAATTAAATAAATGCTTAAAACAACTTTATTTACCCTCGAAACCCAATAGGACTCGGTATATTTTAATGGGATCGAGAAAATGACATGCCACGTATATAGACAGTAATATCAATGAGTAAAATACACAAACTAGCACGAGAAGATATGAAAAAACACTCACAAAGTTTGTGGCTTCTAATTCAACAAAATATAATTGTTGAACATTTATGTACACGCAGGAGCCGAAGCTTCGCGACGATGTCATTGTCTCAGTACTCTGAAAAACTGAAGCAGCCTCAACACTCTGAACTGTGCCTGCTCTTGCGTGTACAAAAATGTTCAGCAATTTTCTGTTTAGCAGTTTCCATAACTTAAAAATTTTCATAATTGCAACTATTCACGTCTATTGTAATAGTCATTATATTTTGCAATCATGGGCATATTATTAATACACTGTTAACCTTGCATTGTGAAAAATTAAAGTGAAAGGAGTCGACAATTTGATAAAATAGTGACAGAACACATAAATGAAATAAAACATAATAAAAAATAAAATAGCAGACATTATATTTTGTAGATACAACAGAAAAAGTGCAACATAAAGGTGCTCAAGGTGACTTCTTGTGATTCATTTGATATCAGCGGACATTTTCTGTGAAGTTTAGCAGATGTTTTCTTTTACAATGAATTATTTGACTGGAGAATCGTCATAGGACGACTCGAAATGGCCAAACGTAGCTTAATAGCAATGAGTGATTATGAGTGAGCAACTTATGCTATTTTGAAATCAGCAGTTTCTCATAATTGTCACCGAAGAAACGCACTTTTGCATTAGTCCATTCATAAATTAGTCCTAACCTGCAAATGTGTAAAGGCGTATAGGATTTCGTCATTACTTACGTCCAGATTCGCCTCCATGAAATGCTGTCATAGGCCGACCTCCAGTAGATTCCGGTTTTGATTTCTCAGGAGCAGTAGCCGGTCGAGGCTTCTTCGAAGAGCTGAATGGAACCGGAAATGACACCGTGATTGCCTTCAGTGTCCTTTTCTTGGTTATTGCTAAAATCACAACCAAATGATCTTCAGAAACACATCATTTCATGGTGTAAATGATTGTTATAGACCAATCAGTCAGTGTGTTTAACCTATCTGGATGGGATTCCAAGTTAAATCCATGCATAGTTGGATAGAATTGCTCTTTATGTGTCTCATAAGGAGGATGAATATTTCGCGAATTTATAAGAAATCGTCATTCTTCATTGAAAAATGTTGCTTTCCATAGCGAAAAATGGTTCTTCCAGGTGCCTCTGCGAACTAGACCGACCAAAAAAGTGTAGTTTCGTTAGTGCGCTAAGGCGCACTCGATTACTACATTCCGTACAACAACTCTACATTGCTGCACGAAAAATGTGTGTTAATCAGAGATGTAACCGGTCGCCGGTCCGGTCTGAAAAATCAGACCGGCCAATACCGGCAGAGACGGTCACATCGGCATAATTTCATCCGGTATGATGTGAGGAAGTGTCCTTCATGTTGAATCCATCATGTCAATCAGTAAATTGTTAATTTTAGCAGCCGTTTTCAAGGCACAATTACATAAGGTATGCGCTCTCCTGTAGGCGTGAAAACGTCTGTGCAGGTAATTCTGATATCTATCCGGTACGCACTTTCCCGTTCGATGCTTGATGACTTGATCACGTGCTTTCACCAGCAAGGCGCGCGATCTTCTAAGGTAACAATGGCTGTTTCTCGGTGCTAGGCATCTTTTGACTTAGTTAGGCCCTTCCAGCTTATTTTTTCCCATTGCACTGCCAATGAAATTCTAGAACTTTTAATTGTTGTGAAAAATTAACATATAAAAATGTAATCACCTATGTCTCTTTCCATTAGGTGTAGCGTGTGGGGAACTGAAGGATTTTAATCTGATAACTAAGCTTAGACTACATTTTGCCATACGTCTATGTAAAACAAAATCATGCAGAGTACCGCCACCGTCGTGTCCTTCTAAATCTCTAGCTTGTTGTCGTAAAATGTTACAAAGGTACGTTCAATAGATGATGCTGCATAAACCTAGCTCTAGACAAAATCAAATTAAGTGCTCCTAGCCTAGGCTAGGAATTGCAACATTCTAACATGTAGCTAGGGCCTGCTAAGCATATAACAGGCAGGTCTAGCCTACCATAAAGGACCTATCTGGTACAAGATGGGCCTATATATAAAGGCCTAAATATAGTGCATCGTAGGCCTGTACATTATATTAATGCCTACCTACAGCTATACATCAATCTTATGCTTAGTCTACTCTATGAGCCGATAGCCTAGTAGGCTCGCACATCAGGTTTCGGCCTACAGCCTCCATAACTGACCTCACGATAGGCCTATTCGCTTGTAATCTTATGCGGTATCAAGTTATAGGCAACAATGTTTAACTCTATATATTCATCGAAAGATCCGGTCGCCGGTCCAATGCCGGTCGTCGGTCCACTGCTGGACGCCGGTATACCGGTGCGGGTCGCCGGTCCGGTCCGGTCTGGAATATTCCGGACCGGTTACATCTCTGGTGTTAATATTATTGTGCGTAAATGAAATGGACTGGGCGGCAATGTAGGAAAAATGCGGACAGCAATGCTATGAATATGTACCTAAGCGTTAGTTAACATGCGCACATGTAAGACTAACGCAGCCTCGTCTGTGTCTGATATTTCTGCCCTGAAATCGCTGATATAATGCTACACTGTCATATCATCAATGCTCAATTCCCTTATCCCAAAAGAGGTCGGATCATAAGCTATCTTTGCGATAGTAGTTTTGGATCTTTTAGATAATAGTTTTGGAATCCGACCTCTATGCTTAGCATTCGTTCTACATGTATATCTTTTTAAAATGTTTTATACTTGTGCACTAATAATATTCTACAGCTCATAACTAAGGAAAAGGCGAAATTTTGAGCTTTGTCCTCGCATAATGATCAAATTGATTGGCGTTCGTAAATCTTTTCCTTTTAAAAAAATACTTACTTACACCAATGACGGAAAATGACATCATAAATTCTAACATTTATAGATGTAAATCCTACCATTATACAAGATTTCCGCATGTTGCTTTATATCACACATTCTTGTTCAAGTGTGCATGCAGATCGAGTACCAAGGCCCTATAATTTAAATATCAAACGCATCATGTCTGAAAAGGTTCTTATCCATGTAGAGTCTTGTGGGGATTATAATAGATCTACAGGAATGATGAACACATTCAACAGGTTATTCATCTACATATACTTAAGCCGCAAGTTAGCAGTTTTACTATACCAATCCCTTCCTTCGGATCTGACCAGTGTGCATCCTCTGCTACCAGGTTCATATGGGAGCTACAACTTAAAGCTTCTGGGTTGATGCGCTAATTCATATCAGACTTCTCTCAGAATATTCATAATTAACCCTTATCAGTCCAAGCGCCGATAAATTACCAGCATTCGTGTTTGAAGATTCAGTACAAGCAACAGATGCAGCAGCAAGCTGAAATTTGTAAACGATGGGTATTGTTACTGTTTTTCCCAGATATCACATTCCAAAAATTATTAATCTAACACATTTCATGATTTTATGAACCATTATGGTTTCATATTATTACTATTATATTACAACATTCAGTCGTAAATTGACTTTTCCCCAGAGGAAGCCTAAGGTGAAATATTGTGAATTTATTTATTTCATTTAATATACCTTATAAATATATTTGGTCGAAGAAAGTTCTCTTCTGCTGTTACTATACATTACCTTCACTTATTCAGATCAAATGTTTGCATTTTGTCAACAGTGACAAATTGATCATTTTAGATTTTTTGTAGCTATTATTCATCTTGTGAAGACATAACATTGTCGAAGTCATTATCTATGACGATTTTGTAAACCCCGAGCGCTTTCACGGCCTCTTCAAGGGAAGTACGGCATGCGCTCGGGGTTTACTAAATACATGCATATACTCGTAGTCACAGATAATGACTTTGACGATGTTTTGTCATCACAAGATAATTGTGGGTTTCATCTTGTTTCAAAATTCTTATTCACCTATTTAACCTGATTGGGTTACATTGTCTTTGTCGTCGTCGGATGACGTACCTGTCATAGATTTGCTGAAGTTGAAGTCAAATCATTGATGAATCGTTTCCCAGAAGAACCACTTCTTGCGGTCAATGAACAACTTGTGGAATACATGGCTCAAATGCAAGGAGTTTCATGTGCGAAAGAAATCACATAATGCGGCATCAGATTCTTCTGGAATTGCGATTTATATAGACTCTATAGATTGCGCGGTACATGGCATGAGAACAATTTTGCCAGTGATGGGAATCAGGCCTCATCTGGCTGAATCTGCTTGGTATAGGACTATGGACAAGTCGTCATTACAGATCCTTATATTGCCTCGAATTATGTAACTTAGCCTATCGTTGGAATCACGGGGGCATTAAGTTATCTAATAGACGTAGAAAACCTATTGGACTGGATTCGAGTGGAACGATTAACTCATTCACCGATGTTAGCTGAGCATTTATAGAGAAAGAATTTCTCCTTCACATTCCACTTTTTACTTTATTGTGAAAATAGGAAGCCACTGATCAGCTAGGGTTACAATACACGGCCACAATCAGCTGGTTTCGTATGTGGCCAATGAATAGGCTTGCTTCAATGCTTGCATGAATTTCAAGAGAAATTGTGAAAGTTTGCAAGGCTAATCATGATCTTATTTATACAACCTAGATTCTGCTGACCGACCTAAAGTCTGAAGACGCTCAGCATGCAGTTCATTCGCGCCTGTTGCGGGTGCTTTGCACGTAAAGTAGCATTTTTCCCAACACGGAGTCAGGAATAAAAATCCTCTCTCTTTTTTCAGTAAATGTTTTCTGGAATAAGCTGATCTAAGATATAGACATTATCATAGTAGGTCCATTTTAGCTTAATTTAATGAGCTTAATTAATGGCATTGACATGAACATGAAGATGTATGGCGAAATGATCGAAAGCAATAATTATTTTTGTATGAAATATGCAAAATAGGTAGGTAAATTGCATGATATCTTACGCATAAAACTGCGCAACAGGCCTAGTTGTCCCTTGTATTTTTGCGGATTTAATAATTGTAATTAATGGCAATTTACCGGAAAATTTGGTTTTGTGTCCTACCATCAAAGGTTATCCTCCTAGCCACTAATTCATGAATTTAATAATTGTATGTTGCTGTTTATAGGAATCTAAAATTTACAGAAACCTTCGTTCATTAAGAAATGTCATAAGTTGCAAATTTCTGAAAAAATAAGTTGTTGACGAAATGCAAACACGTGACCAACAAAGGCTTTCGAAAATCTTGGCCTAATAGAGGCTAAAAAAATAAACAAAAATAGGAATTTTTGATCTTTTCAAAGATTTTTCCTTTTTATATAGTCATGTGGTAACTACATATAATAACAAAATAGGCACAACATGAACTAGTTGTCTATATATATATATAATATATATAATTTCAATTTTAAAAGGGAACATTATGCTATCTGTGAAATGCTCTCATGCACTTATAAATGCATCGGATCATTTGTCATTTTTGTGCTTCCAATACATAGTCACCCAGATTACGGGACGCTTTGGTATTTTGGACCTTAATAGTACCGCACAAATACTGACCTTTTCCAGATTTTGCGAAAAGTTTTTTTACCAGTTTTTCCCATTAACTATTAAATGATTGCTTCTCTGTTATCTCGGTTGCTCTCTGTTATATCTGGACAAAACGCTTATAGATATGAGAGAACATGCAATTCAGGACATTTATGATGAACGTCTCATGATAAACACATTGAGTACTTACACATATTGACGATATGACTTGTACTGCTCAAATTTGCAAACATGTCCTTGTATTTGCCTTTCAATTCGCTGAGAATATGACTTTCAACGGGTTGAACTTGCATAATCAGATCGAGTGTCACTCTTAGTGCTGCAGGAGGCCAAGTCATCGCTATTCGGCTATCAACACTACTGTTGGTTTTGTTGCCCTTCTTTCCAACCTGCAAATGAATGAATTTCCCATTGAAGTTCTCGAGGCATGTGCACTGAACTAGCGCACGTAGAATTTTATGAAATCGTAAACAAGCATAATTTTCATCGTTACTTAGCTTATCAGATAGAATACGGACAATGCAAGGAATTGCAGTAAGGATTACATTGCAGTAGGAATTACATTAAAAGTAGATGAAGCATATGAATTCGCCAAATATCAATTCTTTCAAGAAATTTTATGATACCTTTAAACTGGCCGACAGTTTTAACGTTTGTATCTTCGCCGGATAGCTTTCTCCAAAAAATTCACTATGGTGGAATTGGTTTCCGCGGATTTTTGAGTACGCAACGCCAGAGAAAAATTCATAGATAGGAATATGACGAATAATATAATTGCTGACTTGGTGCTGATGTCAGCAGTCTCTGATAGCGCAGCATTTAGCTTCATTTGAAAAAATTCACTGAAGTGACATGCTTCCTCATTTGTAATGGAATTCCCGTGATTTACGACGTCAATTGAAAATAAGGAATCTCTACGCTGAAGCAGGTCTTTTGGATTTCATTGCTAGCGCTGTGAGTTGACGTATAAGAGACTGGAACAAAGGTCTCGCCAAAGATGTCATCAACTTTACTTCTCAGTAAGACAGTTCAGCAATGCTTGCACAACATCAATCAAAATTCATCGCCAATCAAGCAACTCTCTCGCATCAATTGTCAAGTGTTAAGGTAACAGGCCATACTGATACTCTATGTGATTGCATTGAAATCCAATCATTCATTGCATCTCCCACGCTCAAAGAGTGATAAAAATGTAATTTTTAAGTATATGGAGTGATTCCCCGATAGATGGGCTAAGGAAAACGCAATTCTCACAACATTCCTGTAAGCTAGAATGTACGATTCTGGAAACTTTTTGAGATAATTTAGGGTAGGGTTTAAAACTACATGTAGGCTAGAAGTTGATAATTTCAAAGGTTAAGAAACGGTTGGCAAAATTTACGTCGCATGGCTCACTCTTAAATGATATTGCATTCCCTGCTTTTTCATTATTATATTTCTTTTGATTGACTATAACATTCTAGAAAGGTCGGCGTAGTCCTAAATAAATTGACCGGCCTGCCAGTGTTCAAAGTTGACCGGTTCAGCGGTCGGTTCCCACACCTGCATATACAGATGTTCCTCCTTCATTGTTTCCATTTTGGCATCAGACAAGGATAACACCAAGGACTTCTTCTACACCAAGCTGTGTTCATAAATGTTGTAAAGATGTCTTGGTTTGACAAAACTGAGCTGAGTTGGGAATCTTTGTTGAATATTCAAAATCTATTTTTCCTTTTTGCGACATGCATTATTTCGATCAGTACATTCACATCAGCTGACAATGGTAAGGTACCGGTGTATTTTTAGTGTAATCACCTGCATCATTCAATCGGATTCAATAACCATCTTGGGTGTAATTTTTCATAAACCTTTGATGTGGACTGAACATATCCAGACATAACGAAAAAAGCAGCAAGGAATGTTTATATTCTGAAAAGGTTACGAAAAATTCCGAATACCTCTAAGAAAGACCTTGTTCTCATTTATAAACAGCTTATTCTGAGTGTCATTGAGTACAATTTTCCGTTATTTATTGGTTTGAATCATACTCTCTCGAACGTTCTCGATAAGCTGCAGAGACGATGCCATCGTGTAATCTGCGGATTTCATTGCCATTTGAATTGTCTTCCCAGTTTGTCTGAAGGGCGTGTTGAAAAGTCCCTAAATTTGTTCCGCAATGCTTTGACTCCCAATACTCCTCTACATGACCTATGTTCACATCTTCTTGTTAACAGTTCCAGGATATCGATTCCATGCACTCGAACGGAACGCAGAGCGTCATCTTTTTTCCTTTTATGTAGTCGATTGCATAATGAAGTCTCTAAAATTCGGCCCACTAACACAGTTTTATGAATTTTCCAGTTTTTGACCAATTATCATTATTTCTTCGTCTTTGACTTTCTGAAACTTTTGTAACTTTCTGCATGATACGAATTGTATGCTGTGTTGTGACATTACCGTTCATTTGAAATAAATGTTATATATACGTGTATGTATACTGTATATACTGATAAAATTCTTTTGATAAAAACAACTTTCACTAAATTGTCTTTTGCAACTGAGATTTCAGCAATTTGATTCTTCTAAAGATTTATCACTTTTTATCAGTTTTGTAGCTTACCTGGTATCGATCTGTTTTTATCGTAGAAATAACAACCAAACAGCAAAATGGCTCCTTTATCCTTGTTTCAACGAATTTTTGTCCATGTAGATCTTCAAAGTGAACTTCTTGCGATGGCATTCTTTTCCAAGTCTCATCCTCTGTGAGGCTCATGACTATTGGTTCTCGTGCAGGATTCCTTTGAGCGCAGTGACGCAGTGCAACTGCCCATGGCTCTTCCAACTGCAATGAAATGCGCATTTGATTTTATATATGAAATATGAGAGTACATACCCCAAGCTCTGAAATGCATTTGACCTCTGCTTTCCTCTGCAAGTATTGTTCTGAATAGCATGAAAATCGCTATCCTATACATATTAGGAGTGTTCTTTCCAATCTTGGCCTTCATTTGCTCTGAATTGCACATCTTCATAGAAAACTGTATACTCATATTTTACGAAATTCTGAAAATTTTCGATCTTCAGGCAATTACGGTGCAAATCCTCAAAATAATGGTAATTATGATGCCAGCATGGTTGTATCTGCTCATAATATCTGCCTTTTGAGTATGAAAAGCTGCATATAAGAGTGATTGTACATGAAATGCAGCAATTCAAAAGGTGACCGTTCCAATATACTGTGCATGTACATATAGCTGTGAAATGATATTCTACAGGTTAAAGTACTTTCAAATGAGATAACATAACAGAAAGGCGACACGAAGACACCCAAGGCTTCCTTCACACGATAAAGAAAAGACCCAAAAATGCCGTCTGAATGTGCCATTATTACTCGTATCTATATACATGTATTTTACATGTGCTCTTTATAACTGAGAGCCCTCAAACAAAATGTTTACAAAAAGTAGCAAAATCCAGCCCTTTCAGAAAGAAATTCAGTTATCCAAATCCGACTCTTTTAGTGAGGAAAGTTAGGAAATAAGTTGATCTAAGGATGATAAAGATATAGTTCAGGCGGTTTAGTCCATTAAAGGTCCACAGCAAAGAGGTTCTACTAGGTTCCTCTTCCTAGACATCTTCGCATACAGTTCATTTAAATACCTACATACTTCACGTGGTAAAAAATTGCCATCGTCGGATGAGGTCGTGATTGTCTTACGTATCAAAGAGTTTAAATCTTCATGTAATTCTTATTTTCAACGACATGGGATCTGTTCATTCGAGCATGCACTTTTTTGTCATTATAATTTCCTGTTTTTTGCATGTTCGGGTGCAGTATTCTCTTTATTCCTTCCGTAGCATCATGCATTGCTTCATAGTCAGTGAAGAAGAATTATTATTAAATGGCATTATCATTAAAAATTCGTTCTTAAATAGTGGACATTAATTAGCAAAAATGAAATAACTAAGCAAACATAAATTTTCGAAATATTTGCATTATTAGTTCAATGATTGTGCATGTAAATTACTGTGATAAATGCCTGCTTAGTAGAAATCATTTCACTTAGGTCATACACACGCGTATTTCATTTTATCTGTCTACATCGAGAAAAAAATCAACATCATAGACTACAATAACAACGATCGCTGATGGCGTAAATATGAAGATGCTTCAATTATTTCCTTATGAAATAAAATTCCAATGAGCCATGACGCTAATTAAATTTCTTTAGGTCTGTTGCTTGGTGATATGATAAGGCAACCCCGTAAACTGAATGAGTGTGTGCTGAAGATGAAGCATTATTGTCTAGAATCTCACATCGGAGGATTCTTGTTTTGAAGTGGTAACAAAAGTAATTGACTTGCTACAGTCATAACGACTTGATTGAATTGAAAAACCAAACTTGTCTAATCTTCAATCAGCTTCAAGTTATGAAGCTTATCTATCTGATTTTAATTGAATACAGGCTACTACTATGCACAAAATTGATGAAAACCCATAAGACCGAAATTGATCGAAAGTGGAACAGATATTTCTGACCCGACTGGCCGGTCAGTGGTCGACCGGTGCCAATTCGCAATACAGATTACAGATGCATTCTTATAAACATAGACACAATAAATTCTTTCATACCGGCATACAGAAGGCAAATAAAACAAATGTAAAATTCACAATTGATTTGTGTAATGGTAATGTATTAATATTTAAATTTAATTGACATGAAAAGTTGCAATCAATTGGACACTGTGAAAATTTAACTGCCATTAATTGATTAATCCTAACCATTAACTGATTGATGCTAAACCCAAAGAGACTTGCCGCATTCAAGTTTTGCAGAACTTATCCCCTTAAGTAAATTCTGAACATAAATGATATTTATATTCTTAGAGTAGAGATGTACTAAAAGATTTATGCATGTACATTTTATATGTAAGTTGATACTCAACTGCTGCAAGTCGCTTTTGGAAAAGTGTATTTCCTACATAATTGCGACAAATTTTTGATAACCCCTAATGATTGTTCGGCACATTTGAAATTAAATCCAAAACAAGAAAATTTTGCGGCCTCACAAATGTGATTTTTCAACGTTCTGTTGTAGCTGGCTATTTGATGACTAACATAGATGTAAGGCAAATTAAGTCCTGATGAATGCTAACCTCTCTCTTTCTACATATATACAATGTATATATCATATATATACTCTAATATTCGATCTTCTATCTCTCTCGATACTCGAATAAATTATCTCCCAGCCCGCAACTCGTCTGACCAGGATTCGATAAACAAGTGCTCTATGCGCGAAGCCGGACAAGCCAGATGAGTTTTGGTCAAGCAGATAGGTCGGATTTATCTGCATTTGAGCTACGTATTTCGTAGCTATGTTAAGATTTTTGTCAACTTATTACTAGGAGCTCTAATAGTCCGGGAGCCAGCGTGAAGTTGTGCAGGGAACGAGGTAGTACGCAAAACTTTCACATAGCATAGTACACCTCTAACCTACTGCAAAACTTCGCGTCTGCCGGATCAGATCATTTGCTCTTAAGAAATAGAGAGGATAACAAAATCCTATGTATTTCCAATGGTAAAATTGTGACATTTAAGGTGTTGACTCCATTTTTCGAGTTTTTGCTCATAAAAGTTACACAAATTGGTATTTTGTTGAACTGGTTATTATAGAAATCATCTACAGATCATGATCTTTCAAATGAGTTATCATTCAGTGACAGAGGATGAAGTAAAGTGTACAAACAGACACTTTTCGTTGGTGTAACTGTAAATTTTAACATCGAAATTTCAGGAAAATTGTTGATATACTTTAACGAAAAGTGTCTGTTTGTGCACTTTACTTCATCCTCTGTCACTGAATGATAACTCATTTGAAAGATCATGATCTGTAGATGATTTCTATAATAACCAGTTCAACAAAATACCAATTTGTGTAACTTTTATGAGCAAAAATTCGAAAAAATGGAGTCAACACCTTAAATGTCACAATTTTACCATTGGAAATACATAGGATTTTGTTATCCTCTCTATTTCTTAAGAGCAAATGGTCTGATCCGGCAGACGCGAAGTTTTGCAGTAGGTTAGAGGTGTACTATGCTATGTGAAAGTTTCATGTACTACCTCGTTCCCTGCACAACTTCACGCTGGCTCCCGGACTATAAGTTCAATTAATGAGTTGTTAAGGTGAGAAGTAAAAGCAAATAGCCTCTGCCAAATTTTCTATGAAATATTCTCGTGGCTGTTGAAGACATATCGCATGTTTGACGATATAATTAGATCAATGGAATCAGCTCAAGGAAATGCAGTTTTGAATTTTAGTTCACAAATTTTAAAGGTAACTACTTTTTAATCTGCATCTCCAAACGTGCTAACTTTGCTTGTGAACTTTTGTCAATATTGTAGTTTCAGGTTTATTTGGGTTATTTAAGCACAACGCACGTTTCGTTTCATAACTTGTATCTCGCGATATAGCTTGTTTACATTTGTAGTCGTGACAACAACTCTTAAATTCCATTAATTCTATCCAATAAATGACACGAATAGTAAATAACTTGCTGGAATTCAGAGCAACGAGCAAAGCATCTGCTGGCTGACAGTCTTAGGCTTTTAGAAAGGAGAATCAGATAAAGGATATTAAACTGCTCAATGTTATAGCAAGTATTGCGGCTAAATGCAATGCAATGAAATTGTAAAGGAATTTCGGGTTGACACATGGCTATTTCTGCCTGCATTTCAGATGTTTATATATCTAGGCCTACAATTTATTCATCGAATAAACTGAAGGGCTCGAAATCCAGGGGGCGTCTAGCCTCCCTCACATGAAATTCTGTAAGGTGTTGCTCCAAATCACATGAAATTCACGATATGTGAGTGAGCATTCTAACGGTGGTATTCATCTGCTCTGTCTCATCTACGTGCTGCAAATAGCAATTCAAAATTTAAAATCACTAGCTTTGAGGGATTTTTGAAATTTTACCAAAATTGTTGCTATAAATCGCCTTAAAGATAGCTATTTATGATGCCTAAGTGGTTGAATGTAATAGGAAGTTACTTATGAGTGCAAAAAGAGATTGAAGAGAGTAGTTTGTGGATGGAGTGCAACTAAAACATGCCTATGAAATGTGGAAGATTTTCTTTCAATAGTAACCATCCCAATGTATCTGTGAAACAGCGTTCTTCATTTGATTACAAAATAGAAGAATATCTTGCAGATGCCAAAAGATCTCAAATGATTGGGAAACGACAAAGATGACTCAATGTTGCCATAACTACTGCATTTTTAATACGAGTCACCTTATCAAATCTCAACAGAAGCAACCACCACGTGACATACTTTGGCCTGTTGAGCCTCATCAGTCGTGAAGTAGGTTTTAACCAGTGAATTTGGAGCTAGAGGACGTGCAAGTACCCTACAACCACAAGGCCACCGGACCATCCTCTAGCTCCAACGTCGCCGGTTCGAACCTACCCCCGACTGATGAGGCCCAACAAGCCGAAACATGTCGCGTGGTGGTTATATCTGTTGAGATTTGATATTGATTGCAAGGTTACTCGTGAATAGTGTTCATCTAATATTTTGGTTTTCGATGCTATGTTCGATGTCTATGGCATGATGCTCGTAAATGAACATGATATCATTCATAGACTCTTTTATCATTCATATAATCTGCTGCCCTCGTTGAAAGTTATCATGCAAATAATAAAAAAAGTGGCTCAAAGTCACAAAAGCTTGAGTCAGGTGATAAAACAGTGAGAAAAGGCACAAGGGGGACCGAATCACCCCTGCCTTGTGTGTCTAGGGAACAGCTAACTCGCATACTAAAATACGTACGTTCACACAATCAGAAGCCCGGTTATAATTATAAAGAATAGTTCTATCAACACATTCCAGGGACAAGCGTAGCTTTACCTTGAAATTATTTTCAATGCTCGCAGGTTCGATGGTAAAAATTTGACTGACCATATCATCAACAGAACTCATGGGTGGAACTCCACTCAGAGGATTCTTAAACTGGATCAATAAATCTTCTTTTGACAAATTATCTGATTCAAGTGCACGGATCACACAAGAAGGACCCTCTTCAAATTCACTGCCTGGAAGCTCGTATCTAAAACGGAATTGAGGACAAATTCAGAATATTATTTAATATGAAATTAAGTCATTACACGTGGACCACAACACGATATCCGTACGATGACAAAAAACCAAATATTCACAGAAAAGACAGTCGAAAACAACTTAAAAGTCAAATTTAGAGTTATTCATGGAATAAAAGTCGATGAGAGTAGTGAAAACTGTGCCCTACTTGCCAGGGATAGGTACATGGATAGGTACATATAAAGTTTAGTGTTATCAATAGGTACATGGATAGGTACATGTAAAGTTTAGTGTTATCAATAGGAACATGGATAGGTACATGGATAGGTACATGTATACTTTAGTTATCGATAGGCACATGGATAGGTACATGTATAATTCAGTGTTATCAATAGGAACTTGTATGAGATCTGTTTTACTGGATAGGTACATGTGTTTGGTACACTGTGTTTCGGAACGTCTATGATCGAACTTGTGTGGTTTGGTTCTGAGCACTTGGGTACGTACCGATAGACGTCCGTTGTTTGATTTTGAATGGGTTTGCTCAATTGCGACTATTGTGACAATTATTTTTAATGTAGCACTATTTAGATGTGAAACTTTACTGTGCAGTTATGATTTAGTTGCTCCCCAATAAGAAAACCAATTCCAGAACTATGTTTAAAATGAAAAGACAAGAGATTTACAATGTAAGTTTAATTTAAGCGTGAAAAATAAATGAGGGGTGCAAATCACGTCCCTCAGGCGACTCCATGATCTTCAAGAAGTCATCACACCACTCATGGAATGTCGGATTTTTACTAAAGTCATGGTCACATTCGTGTACCGGACACTTCACCGGTAGTCCATTCCGCCTTTGAAGTGCAGAGACAGTCAAGGTCTTCCATAGGGCCACTTTGCAGCCGCAAGACAGATGCATGGTCATGTCCAACTGACCTCCCATAATGACTTGGCTGTCATTTTGAAAATAAAATAGTGGTTTTGAGGACATGCTTCTTGTTATGGAACGTTGAGGATAAGTACTTAACAGTTTGGAACAATGTCATCCTTTATATAGTTATATATATTCTTTAGGGAAGTTCGGTACCTCTCTGATTGGCTGTTAGGATTTCCTTTGTTTAAAAAGTATATAAGTCCGAGGTTTGTACCAATTCTTATCAAAGGTTCTAATCCTCACGTTTACAAGTTACAATTATTTTAAATCTACAAGTCATAATGGATCGCAAACAGAAAGCCGCAGTTGAGAACGGTACTGCTGATCGTACCACTTCGCCAGTGGAACGTACCAGTACACCTCCCCAATCTCCGATGGAGCGATCGACAACACCAAACGAGGAGCCGGTGGTGTTCACCCAAGCCCCTGCATCGCCCGACTACTCGAGTGATGAGGATAGTGACGTATCAATTGAGACGATGCGTCACATGAATAAGAAGTCCATGCGAACGCCACTTTATGGACGGGTCACGGTCAAAGTCAAGAACGCCCCGAAAAAGTATCACACCAAACGGGTGTTCATGAGGATGGAGCCGAACGAGCGGAACCTCACAACCGCTCTCGAATTTTCGGTCATCGACCTTGACACACCACGTCGCTGTCCCTGTGCGCCCAAGAAGACCAGGATCCATGTGCAAGTGGACTTGAAAAAACTTGTACCCTTTCCTTACCTTGATGACATTTAGTGTGTTTTTTCTTAATCTCTTTATTTAATATTTATTTGTATATATGAACAGACTTGTTTTATCATTTCACAAATCGGTCTTCAATTAAGGTCTGAATGGGAAAGGGGAATAACTATCTACAATTAATGATGTTCAATAACTGAATTGAAACAAAAAATCAAGTATGAAGACTTCAACTTGAAATAAATAGGAACATATAACTTTTAAAGAAACAGTTATGTTGTTAATTTTAAAATGCTTGTAGCAGTCCAGGATGATATCATACATGTGTCATACACGACATCATAAGAATGAGAATGAAAAGACCTTTAGAATGATATAAGGTATGTACCTATTCGATGGGAAAATCCTAGTTGTATGCAACTGTATGCAAGCAGACAAATGTTAGATTTTTAAATTCACTAAGTTTTTAGCCCATTCTTTAAAGACATGTAGCTCTCTAGTTATATGTCATACATGTGTCATACAATACACCATTAGAATCAGCATGAAAAGAGCATTCGAATGATATATTGTATGTACCCATTTGATGAAAAAATCCTAGTTGTATGCATCTGTATGCAACTTGAAAAATTCCAAGTTTTTTTACAAAAATGACTAAGTTTACAAATTTTCAAAGTTAAAGTTTTACAACCAAAAATGACCATAATATACAAACCTCTACACTTGACCTTGACCTTAGACCTGACCTTGACCTTTGACCTTCATACACTTCATACACGGCGGGGGGGGGCCCTCAAAATTTCTCGGGCGCTTCGCGCCCTCGAAATTTTTCGGATTATAGGGTAAATAAATTTTCGAGTGCGCTTCGCGCACTCGAAAATTTATTTACCCATGGGTTCCGGGTGCCATAGATACTCTTCTTGCTTCCCTAACCCTAACCTTAACCCTAACCCTAACCCTAACCCTAACCCTAACCCTAACCTTAACCCTAACCCTAACCTTAACCCTAACCCTAACCCTAACCCTAACCTTAACCCTAACCCTAACCCTTAACCCTAACCCTAACCCTTAACCCTAGTATTTTAATTTTGCGCGAAATTCAAATTTTCGAAAAAAAAGTCTTTAAATTTGATTATTCACATTTTGGCGCGAAATTTGAATTTTCGAAATTTAGCACTTAATTCAAATTTAATGTTCTATTCAAATCACACGTTTATATCTTCAATTCAAATATGAATCATTATATGACTATTAATAATAACATGTATATCAAATAATACATCAGTCCATCAGTTCATATTACTTTGAATTCACTCTACTGTTTACATGTAGAAATCTTTCAACACATATGATGGCACTTCCATTTCTAAGGTTAAAAATAAACCAGCTGTTCCAATTCTTGTTTGAGTTATCAATTTTGTTTAACCGTACCAATTCCAGGATGTGATGTCATAAGGTCTTTGTTCATAGTTGCTTTGTCAATTTCATATATAAAGAAGTTGCACACAACGAATTTTCACTCATTTTCAAATTATTTAGTGTCCATAACAGACGTCGTTCTTCGTTCCTCCGTTCTCCGGTTCTTATTACAATTCTGAAGTGAGTTTCATTGTCATGTTGTGCTACTTTATAGGATATTCGGGAGTAGGAACATTATTAAGTTTTTATAACCAAATAGCTTTAAATATAGAAGCTTGGGTTTTTAGGATAGGAACACTTTATGTTATATTATTAACCATGTTTTTTTTTAATTTTTCATCCTATATTAAGTCACTGAGCGAGAGACATGAATATATCAGTTTAAATGTAAGTGTATTTGAATCAACAAGATTTTCACAGTTTGTAAATAAATAAAAGATACCTAAATAAAGCCTTCATCCATTTTAAATATTCAGTCTGTCATCTGCTAACAGATGTATAAAATTCAAGCTTGTTTAATTAAACAAATTGAGGATTGGTTGAAATTTTCGAAATTTCAGTTTCATTTCATTAAATTAATTTCGAAATTAAATAATAGTAAATCAGCTGTTTCCAAATTTCAACTCTTCTTATGAGCTAACCCTTTTCGAATAAATATCTAATTTTCGACTTTCGGTTTCAATTTCAACTTCAAATTTTATTTCTTTCTCAGATTTCTCCAATATGAAAGTAGCACTTAATAGACCTTTGATGATGGTATATAAATGCGTTCTCGTTTAACAAGAGATTAAATTATAATCAATTTTTCCTATATAGAAATGGTCCGACAAGAAAGTATTGCGCGACAACGGCTGATCTTTCACTACTGTGAAACATGCCGACTGCCTGTTCGTCATGCCAACAAGAGTGGCCACAAAGACTGCATATTCAAAGAGGATTTCACATACCTCTATTGCTTAACCTGCAAAACATATGAGAGGAGCAACGACAAGGTCAACAGCGACTCAGCAAAAGCCTTCATTGTCAAACACACGCCCTGTGCCCAACAGAATGGCCGGAAAGGCATCAACCTTACCTCCAAGTCAGAGAAAAGGAAATTGGAGAGGCTTTTTAATAAGGAAAGGCCGACTGAAGGCGTGCTCTCACAGGTGGACGAGCCTGAGACAAAGAAAGCCCCCAAGTCCCGAGCACCTAAGAAGGTCCCCAAGTCTCGAGAATTTATTGATGAGACTTTGAGTGATTTTGAGGTAAGTGTAGTCAATTCTAAATGCTAACTTGAACGGACAACTGACTCACAGTTGACAAAAAGTACTGCTTCCTTTAGATTAAAATAAATTTGTTGTTAACACATTTCAGGACATGGTGATGCCCCCACCGAAGAAAGCCAAGGTGTTGGTGCAGAAGAAACTGGTCGTTCAAGATGTGAGATTCTATTTACTCAGGTTAGTAATCGTGTGCATAAACTAAATCAATATTTCATAAATATTTCAGTGTGAGGTGCCTCGACCGCTGAAAGTCAGTTTCGAAGACAATAATGCGGTGGAAAACTTGCGAAAGGTAAGAAATTAATTTGCTTGTTACTTCTTAATGTGAAATTGAACATGAATTTTTATTTTCAGCTGTTTCCAAGTGTCCAAAGGTATCCTGCAATACCTCGGTTGAATTCGCCGGAAAAGGAAACCATTTCAAGTCCCGTAAGTGTGATTTTCATGGTCTACGATTCGATATCAGACAACAATACCTGGAAAAAACTTTACATGTATATAGTCTATGTCTATATTAATTCTCATTAATATCTATTTAGTTATAAAAACATTATCAAATTTTCGCTGCAGGCTGTACGATCTTTGTCCCTTAAAAGACATCAGCGGAGCTTTCTGTCTACGCCGGCGACCACCACATCTATGGAGGATAACGAGGAGAGGCCCTACTCCATCCGTGAATCATCGGGCGATTCCTCGTCATCTGATGACGACGTCTCCACCACGTCGTCTCCAACATCCTCATCCGATGACGATAATTCGGTTGCAAATGTAAGTTTAATGCTTAGATGACTGCATCAGCAGAGAACTTTTCCATTGTAATTTAGAAACCCACTTGAGTAAAAATTTATTAATCTGTAATAGATCAATTTATCTTCTAGAATGATTCGATGGTTCTTTCGGAGGACGAAGGTGGATCAAATCGAGGGACAATCGAGCTGAAGGTATGTGAAATTCACATTTGGAGTTAATAAATGTCAACAAGTTAATTTTCATTTATGTAATTGAATTTACATAGTGTTAATTTTAATTTTGATAAATGTTAACAATTGCAAATAGTTCATAAACAATTGTTTCTTTTCGTTTGCAGGACTCCGTGATGCATGCATCACAGGAGGTCTCCTTCAGCAACATCCGGGCATCCCCGAGCTGGAGTGTCCGCCTGCCGCCGTCCCCAATGATCTGCTTGGCTCCATCATCCCCTGCACGTCTTCCCTTGCCGCTATCTCCTCCGAACCCATTACCGACGCCAAGTGCAGCTCCTTCCTCCCCGGTAGTACTTCCCACAACACCTCCCCCAGTTGCAGCTCTACCAACGTCGGATGTGACGGCTCCTCTCCCAGTGCGGGATTATAACGTCGACTTGGACGCAACCTCGACAGAAGAGGATGTACATAACAAGTTACGTCTCTGCCAGGAGCGCCTACAGCAGGCAGAGGAGCGGGAGAAGAAAATGAAGGAGGAGAACAGAGGCTTGATTGAATCTGTGAGGAACCTAACACAATCAAATCTCCTGTTGGCCTCCCAGGTTTCGAACAGTCGCATTAATGAAAAGGAAACTTTAATGCACATTGACTGCATGAACAATGTAATTAGAAAAGTGAGACTGACTCACATGAACGATTTCAGCGTCTGCACCAAAGGATGCAGTCATTTGAAGCTGAATCACAGCGGTATTGTAAAGTGTATCAAACTTTAACTTTTAACTTTCTTCATTTAAGAAAAAGAAATTATCTAGCATTTTATGTTTTCTCTTTACAACAGATCGGAACATACGGTATTGGCTGGTGATGACGCTGACGTCATTAGATGGTAGATGTATATAAGGGCTTGCTAATTTCAATCCTCATCAATAATCATGGTTGTCTGTACCAAGTGTGGAAAAGTGTTCACTCTCATAGGCAATTTGCAACGACATGAAAAATTTTGTAAGTTAGGAAAAACGTATCAATGTAGCAAGTGTCCATATAAGACGAATAGGATGGATAATCTTAAGAGACATAAACTTGTATGCAATAATAAACCGAATGATAGCATAACAGAGTCAAATTCAAATAATCAAAATAGATCTACTTCTAAGCCAACAACCAGCGCTTCAACTAACATACAAAACTTTATGCAATACTGCTCTCGGTGTGGCAAAACGTATAACTCTATAAGTAGATTTCGACAGCATATGAATGTACATAACACAAATAGTGAGATGAATATGCATAATAACTATGGAACTGTTAGTCTCAGTGAAAGCGCACTCAATGGTCATGCACGTGTGTATGATATCACGCCAACAACACCTACTGTGGACATAACATCATTCTTAGAAAGCATGCGTTCCATGTTAGGGAATTTAGTGTCTGACTTACTAAGGAGCTATCAATTGCGCGGTCGTCTGATTGCACAAATTCGTTATGTCCGTTCTAATCCTCAAGAAGAAGAAACTTTTCTCGCACACTTTACCTCATCATCCTCAAACTATATTTATGACTATGATGCTTGGTTTCAGGATCATCTAAATAGTCTAATAAATCATATTGAAGCCTTCACAAAAAAGGGTAGCAATTGGATTATAGATGATGTACAAAATATAGAGTTCAATGTAATAACAAGTCCAATACTGTCAGGTGGACAATCATTTCCTCTACCAAAGAAGTTAAAAAACTCTAAAGCTGTCATTAATGTTAATTCAAATGCAAATGATTGCTTCCTATATGCAGTTTTATCAATATTGCATTATAATGAAGTACCTTATTCAAGGAATGAAGTAAAATCATATAGTGAGTGGACATCTGAGCTAAATATGGAAGGCATTTCCACACCAGTATCAATCAAAGATATTCCAAAATTTGAGAAAAATAATGATATTAAAATTAACATTCACTTTTATGAAAATGGACTCAAAGGTGTTCGTTACAATAGTAACTTTACTGGTAGGCAAACGGTTAATATTTTGCTAATTCTAAACAATGGAGCAGCACACTATTGTGGAATTCCAAAGCTGTCAAGATTGTATAGGAGAACTTTAAAAAGACATAAATACTTCTGCGAAAGATGCACTCAGTCATTCACATATAAGACAACACTAGAACGACATTTCCAGTTTTGCATTCGAGGAAAAGCACAAATAGAAAAAATGCCGACAGATCTAAAAGTACTAACAAGTAGCATGGAATATCAACTAAGTCCTCCTTTAGTAATTTATGCAGATATAGAGTGCTACATTGATAATAAAATACATAAACCTGCGGCCATTGGAGCTTATCATGTCTGGCATAATGCCCTTCAATCAAAATTTGAAAACAAGTATTACCTCTTTGAAGGTGAAAATTGCATTATTGGTTTCTTGCACCACTTAGAAACTGTAGCCCAAGACTTATATGACAACCAATGTGCAACAACTAGGCAGCCAATGACACTGTCAGCGGATGAAAAAGCACGCCATGAGAATGCAGAATGTTGCAACAAATGTAAATCAAAATTCAGCGATGAAGTCATAAAAGTTCGTGATCATGATCATATCACCGGACGATATAGGCAAACATTATGTAGGAAATGCAATCTCCGGTTAAGACTTAACAGACGGGAGCTCCCCATATTTTTCCACAATTTTAAAAATTATGATAGCCACATCGTTTGCTATAAAGCGATTGGAAGAATGAAGTCTTGGAAATTAGATGTTGTAGCAGCAACTGCTGAAAAATATATAACTTTATCCGCCAGTGTCCCTGTAAATGAATACAAAGGGAAGACAGTATACTTTAAACTAAAATTCTTAGACTCATATCAATTTCTAAGTGCATCCTTGAGTGAATTAGCCAAGGGTTTGCAAACGTATGAGCATGTAGAGACATTAAGGGTAGAATTTCCACAATTAAGTGATAATGTTTTATATCAGAAGGGAGTGTTTCCATATTCATACTTCAAGAACTTAAACACGTTGACGGAAGACTGTCTACCACCACAATTTGAATTCTATAATGATCTTACTCGTGAGCACTGTTCCGATAGTGAATATGAACACGCTAACAAGGCGTGGATTGAATTTAATTGTAGCACATTTGGTGATTACATGCTCGCATATCTGAAGTTAGATGTTTTATTGTTGGCAGACATATTTGAAGTGTTTAGAGCATTGAGTCAACGTGAGGATGAAGTCGACCCTGTACATTTTGTCAGTCTCCCACATCTTAGCTTTACCTCAGCACTAAATTTCTCTTCCAATGATCCCCCACACTACATACAAGATGAAAATATGTACAATCTATTTGAACGAGGAATTAGAGGGGGTATGACTTTCACCAACATTCACCGAGCGCGTGCACGCATTGAAGAATTAGGAAATAATACACATGAAAGTCGACATTTGACCTACTTAGATGTTAATAACCTTTACGGTTCTTCACTCAGTAGGAATCTACCCCACTCAAATTTCAAATGGTTGAATGAAAGTGAATTAGATAATTTTTTAATTGAAGAAAATGTTCAAAATATAGATGATGATGGTGAAATCGGCTACATTTTTGATTTAGATTTAGAGTATCCTGCAGCCATTCATGATGACACTGCCGATTTCCCATTAGCTCCAGAAATGCAGATGATTGAAAAGAGAATGTTTTCACACTATATGAAAAATCTATATGAAAAAGTAAGACCAAATACACATTTTTCTTCTATCAAGAAACTTCTGCTCCATCAATTTGATAGGGAAAATTATGTAGTCCACTACTCAATTTTAAAATTTTACTTGACCATGGGCATGAGAATCAAGAAGATTCATAGTGGCATAAAATTCACACAAAAGCCTTGGTTAAAAACATACATTGATATGAACTCTCAAAAGAGGGCTCAATCAAACACTGACTTCGAAAAGTCATTCTACAAATTGAAAAATAATTCTTTATATGGTAAAACAATGGAAAATGTAAGGAGAAGGAAAAAATTTAAACTAGTCAACAATGAGAAACAACTACTGAAATTGTCAAATCATCCTCTCTATGTTCAACACAAAATATTTGATGAAGATCTGGTTGGTATGGAAATGTACAAACCTTCAATAGTTTTAAATAAATTAATATATGTTGGTCAAGCAGTACTTGACTATAGTAAGTTGGAAATGTATCAATTATATTACAATGATCTAAAAGGATGTCCACTGATAAATAGAACGCGACTTTGTGGAGGTGATACCGATAGTTTCTTCCTATGTTTATACACATCACCATCTGTCCGTCTGGAAGATATACTTCTATACTTCGGTGAAAAGTTTGACTCTTCAAACTATGACAGTCATCACCGACTATACTCAACTACAAACAAAGCTAGATTAGGTTGTTTTAAGGATGAGTGTGCTGGAAAGTTGCTTGAGGAAATGATCCTACTAAAACCGAAAATGTATTCCATGAAATATCTAGACTCTACGAATCATAGCATCAAACGTGCAAAAGGAATTCAGAGAGCAGCAGTTAAAAAATTGAAACATGATGACTATAGGAGTGTCTATTATAGTGAGAATGATACAACTGAAGATATGACAATTATAAATTCAAAAAATCACATAGTTAGCACAAAATCATTTAGGAAGCGAGGTCTTTCACTTTGGGAGGATAAGCGCTGTTGGCTGGATAAAAATTTATCATTACCATATGGACACTATAGCCTAGGTCTTCCCCCACCGTCGAAGAGAAGGAGATGCCTTCCTGTCACAGGTGATGTAGAATAAGTCTAAATAAAAACAATATAATATTCCACTTGTAATAGATCTTGCGATTGCTGCATCTTCCGACATGTAGCAACACTTACTAATACATAAGTAGTCTTACTAAAATTGAAATTTCTACATCTTTCCGATATGTAGAAATGATTACTAATAAATAGGTAGTCCTAATGTGAATGAATATGTGAAGAATTTGTACTCAACATCATTCCGATATGTTGAGCTAATAAAATAACAAACTTTAGGCAAACATTAAACTTAAATTTGAAACATAGCTTTCGGAACATGCCTCATTACATTAGAACATGGAAACTTAGTGACGTTCAAAACGTTCACATAACAAATTCTAAAAGAATAGCATTTCGTCATTCAATAGCAAATAGTGATCGAAAACATCGTGGCGTTTGCATTAGTATTGACTCATTGCCTTCACTGAAAGACTTTGCGGATCTCATTGACAACCATAAGACTCGGATCAAGATTCCTCTCGATGACAAGGTATGGATAAAGTGTGATTCATCAGTCAAACTATACGTCTGTTCACCAAAACGTGAAGATGTTGAATATCGATTTTTTCGTTTCAGTGACGTCACATGGGAAACCTTTACAAGGGAGATACTACCACAGATAACGTCATTCATTAAAGATGGAGGACATCAAACGGTTGGAAGTTGTAAATCGGATGTTAACTACAAAAGCAAAGTCAAAACTCAATCTACAAGAGATCGAGAGGAATATACCCAACCGAAAACAATGGTTACTGATAAAACGCAAATTGAAGCCGACAACGAGCTTACATCTTGGAAGACCCTCAATGTTAACATGGAGGATTCAGAGGAAGGATAGATCTCTCACTATCCTATTCTTTCCAAATGGAACAATCCAATGTATTGGAAGGGTCATGGAGGGTGATCTCTCATATCTACACTTAACTTTGGAACATTTACTTGGTGATTCATTATCTGATTGGAAAGTGAAGACAATGACCGTGTTATGTGAATTACACTATCACTATGATTTCCGTAAAGTTACATCATCACATAATCTAACTTATGAAGTGGAGTTATTTCCAGCAGCTCAATTGACTAACTGGCATCCATATCATGTTCATGTGTTCCATAATGGAAAGATTGTGATAACCGGCATTAAAGACATAAGTGATGTGCCTCCCATCATATGTGATTTGAAAAAATGTTTCATGAAAACCAAATTGTAGATTTTGTATATATGTGGATAGATAATGAAATATGAACATGTTTTTGTATATATGTGAATAGATAATGAAATATGAGCATGTTTTTGTTTTCCTTATAAACCCTTGTTTTGGAAAAAAAAAGAGAGCAAGTTAATGATACAACATAAAACTTTATTTCAAAACTGTTTCAACATATTTAGTAAGAATTACATCATTTTTATCACAGTTTTTTGAAAATAGTTCTAAAGCACTTTTACAGTTATTTTTCAATGGTCTCTCATTGACAAAATAGAGTACATAGCCACCGCACATTAGAGATGTATTACTTTGAAGTGGGAACGATGTCACTTTCCTAACAGTCCAGGAAAACCTGTTCATCCATAATGCGATATCATGTAAACGAGGTTGATTAAGAGAGTCAAAATATTCGGCAACTTTATAACGATTGATGTATACAGCAATCCAATGTTTTCCGGGAAGATTGTTGGTATCCGTATTGATGATAAGTGAACAAGGATAGAAAGGAATTGAATCAGGTAAATTATCTCTAGAAAAGACATTGAGAAATATTGTCTTGGAGTAGGGATGAGCTTTCCTCATTTTCCTCAAGATTTCTATGTTGCTTAAGTTACTCATCTCTGATAGCTGACAGTCACGTCTCTCATTCTTGTTATCTCAACTTTGCTATCATAGATAGCATAAATGAGACAAGTAATTGTTTTCTTCAAAGGTGACTCAAATGATACCTCCAGTCGTAGATTTCCAGGCTTTGTAACTCCTACGCTTTCACCACCTAGATCTGCATCTGCTGTGAGGTTGTACATAATGAAGAAGTAGCCATTCTTGTACATATCCATTGTAATTCCATTTGAATCGTCTGTATTAAACATGTTGAGGGCGGTGAAAATAGAACCATATTCACGTGCGAATTTGCCATCTTTGAAATTAGGCTCATATGCTTTGCAAGATACAAATTTCCCATCCTGATAGAGTGCTAGTTTGCTAACATTAAAGTGTTGGAAATTGAATGGATTCTTTTCAAAAGCACCAATGAATGCCTCATTTTCCACAAATGTGATATACACCGCCTTTGGCATTGCAGTGGGAAAAAGATTTGGGTAGGCATGTGAGGATGATCCCGCACCAATTGTGAAGTTTGTCAACACACTGTGATTAACTGGATATATTGCATTGTTTTTCCTCAATCCTGTCGCATGCTCGTTGATGACTGACGGGTTCATTGTTACTCGCCTTACATTGAGCACGGCATTACTTATGTTGACTTGATAGTTTGTAGCTCCAAAAGCCATTAACGCGAACTCAGGATTTGCACGAATAAATTTTATTTGCATTTTAACCTGTGATAGCAGATATCTAGATTGACGAAGGAAATCAAGATAGACGGGTCCTTTCAAGTATAATTCCTTTGAATCCTCTGTTAAATCCATTCGTCTTTTCAACCCTGTATTTGAGACATCATCAAATTTCCCTTGCTGATCATCATACCACCCAGAAACTTGCAAGTGTGACTGTTTAGCTTGCTTTTGAAATTGAGTCATTGTATGTATATATGCTCCATATGGATATGCTCGATCCCCTCCTTCAATCTGTTTGTCATTCAATATTAGATACACATCTGAGAACAGACTGGCAATAGGAAGATTTGCTAATCCCACTTTATCCTTGGATGAATCGATATTTGTACCATCAGTCTTCTTAATTTGTATACACAACTCTAAATCAATGGATTGACAGTCAATATAATCTTGAGGATTAGCAGGTATATCAAACTGAATAGGCTGCTGGTTACCATCGATATTTGTTGTGGGGACTATGTCTACAATTGTTGAGGAGATGATGTCTGTCTGATGAGGGGGAGAATCGAAGAAACACAAAGCCGAATTGATACTCTGCATCGTATTAGCTCTACAAATATGTTGTCTTCCTTCGTTTTGACTTGTTTCTAGTAGCTGTGGAATTTCGTTTGCGCTTTCTTGTTTTCACTCGACGTCTAGATTTAGAACGTGCTGCTCTAGTCGGCTTTTTACTTTTCCTGCGTCTTTGCTTAGTAACTCGGCCTGATCCAACTTGTCTTGACTTCCTACGCTTCTTCCGAACTGTACGTCTCGTCTTTGTTAAATCATCTAATGCGTCTATGGCAGATTGCTGCGCGCGCATTTTCATAGATTCACCGATATCCTCACCTTGAAGCGCATCAGCTGCAACATTTGCACCAAAATCTAAAGCCCTGCTTCCAACACGCTTCATGATTGGTACGCCATACTTTTTGAGTGTTGGAAGAACCATACGTCTTAGTGCACCAAATATGCCTCCTCCAACTTGTCGTCTACCTCCAACAAACACGGGATAACCGCTCTGATATGATGGTCTACTGTAAATGCCTGTCATTATGACTATTGAATAACTATGGAAGTCACAATAGCGTAAAGCCTTATTCTCGTGACCTAATATGTAGGGTCAAAACAGTAACACCACCACAGAACGGTACTACTTCTCCTGCATCATCATGAATTGATATGTCAATTCTATTGATGAAATTTCGGCTGATTGGTAGATACATTGTGTTAAAAAATTCTCGATTGATTAGTTGCTTCCTTACGGATGAGAGAGGAAATGTGCGCAGAAGTGGGGCCTCAATGTCGCCAACCCTTGTATATTCAATAATGTTACAATAGACATATAAGTTACTTATATCACGCTCTAGTGAGGGGGCTGTATCGCCTATTGATGTACCTTCATAAATAGTTGATTTTGAGAATCCCAATGTGGTCGTTAACACGCTATCCAGCTTGATAAGAGAGTTCTTCCCTACCTTTAGAATCATGCGTTTCTTATGTGGGTCATAAGAAAAGTGATATTCATCTGCATCAAGGTAATCTACACCAAACTCATTTAACTTTGTACACAATTCAGATGGCGTTTTCAAGCTTTCAATGTTCAAATTAACTCTTTTTACAAGTTCACTGGAAGTAGACAATTCATCACCCGATATGTCTTCGCTGTATACGTGGATATCCCATGAAGCATTTGTTGATGCTTTGAGTTTAGAAGAGGACAATTGAACCTTGAATGTATCATTTAATTCTGTCAACCAAGGTGCGCTTTCAAGGCCCTTAAACATCCCAATCATTTCAGATCCAAATTCAATAACAGCGGACTCAGACTTTTCCAATGGTGTCTTTTTAGTAAAAACAATAAATTCTGCCTCCGTTTCAACAGTAAATAAAGTTACTTTCTCTTTCTTATATTCACAAGTCATTAACGTTTCTGGCACTGATCCTTGAAACTTTCTTGCAAAGTCTTCAACACTTCTAATGACCTCAAATTTATTTTTTACTCGGATGCTCCTTTTTTGTAATGCATACAATGGCACAATTCTGCATTTAAAATCAGTAACTTTCCTCTCCGAATTCCACCCACGTCCATTGTACCAATACCTTGATGAGAAAGTTGTTCTGGAATACCCAAAAGTATGACTCAAATCCTTACCTAATACAAGAAGAACATGCTTCCCTTCCTTCATCAATTTTGTTGACCCCTTTATGACTGGTTTGTAGAATTTATTCAAAGTCAGCTTGAAGAGATCATTTATTCGTTCAAACATTCTACCGATTTCCTTTTCTGTATCTTGCAAGCTCATTGTGGGAACCTTAGAATTAAAAGTTGACGTTGCAAATGCCTTTTGAATTTTAATCATGTTTTGGACAGATGGTAAAGATGTTGAAAAAGGATGTAAAGTTAGATGATGAAAAGCCCATGTACCATGTAGACTATTTTGAAATATGCGAAAGCAATCATCCTTCTCTCGCACTTCTTTATGTAATTCAAAATAGTTGTTCTTTAGCAAACTGATATCGTTGTAATAAGTAATTTCAGTTAGAGCAACTTCATGGGGTCCATGCAGAGTAATTGGATTAGCGAATTCAACAGAGTATAGAGATGGTTTGTTACTTGGGAATATCTTGGGGTTGCTATTGCTTGGAAGAATGATATTGAAGTTAGTAGACATGTTAAAGTCATATATGGAAGAAGTCACATGCTATATTAGCTTAAAAGTTACGAGTGTCTCCCATCTCCACATTTTGTAGATCCTGGTGCGTTATCCAGCTATTGAATGAATCAGGATATCCTTTCCATTTAACTAGATATTTCCTTTGATTGCCATGACCTTTCCTCCTAATTATTTTATCAATCATATACACCTCTTCACTTCTGTCTACTACTTGCAATTCATAAGAGTAAAATTTTCCTTCAATTGGATTGCCATGGTAATCTATTAATTTATACATGGTGGGTCTAAATTTTGTATTTACTTCATCCACAAAAAACTCTTCTTCAGTCCAATTAGGTAGATACCCCTTCTCAAATGTAGACTTAACCTTTGAAATCCGAACTCTATCACCAACATTAATTTTCTTTTCATTGGAAATGTTTTTCGCTTTCTTATCATACAATCGAAGCCATACATCCATCGCATTATCTGGGGTAACATCAACTGGTTTCATCTTAATGATTCGATGGTAGCTTTCATTGTAATTCTTAACAAATTTCTGCAGCTCACCTACCCAAACATGTGTATTTTTTGCAGTGAAATAGCGCCATATTTTTGTCTTCAGTGTGCGATTGAACCTCTCAACCATGGCAGCTTTATAAGCACTTTTGACACTAAACAATTCCACATTATGACTTTTAAGGAGACTTCGAACATGAGAGTTTTCGAATTCCTTCCCTTGATCGGTCTGTATTCTTTGCGGAACACGCCCCTCATCGAAAATGCTCTGAAAAGCCGCTTCAACTTCTGGTCCTCGTTTAGATTTCAGCGCACGTGCCCAAGCATAGCGAGATAAAATATCTATTACGGTTAAGATGTATTTATAGCCATCATTGTACTGTGATATCTGTTGCATGTCAGCCAAGTCCGCTTGCCATTGACTATCTATATTGTTAACAACATATTTTCTTGTTGGAAACTGCTTTCTCGCATTTTTGTGAAGAGTGTAAGTCGGTTGACTCCTCAACCACTTCTTGACTTTCTCTATTCCCACACCTGCTGCACGAGCTAGAACCTCCGGACGACTGAAACTTGCGGGATGATTTAAGTCGTAATAAATCTTTCTCAGTTTCACTGCTGTACTCATCGTCTTTGTTCTGATTTGCACGGGTATTACTCGCACAGCAACTGCTAACACAATTGATATCAACCTCGATGCCCTCTTCTCCTTTACCTTCGAGCGCAGATTTCAAACAACAGCAAAATTTTTGTAACGACATGATATGAGAGAGGCAAGGCTTAATTCATATTTGCTTAATATTTACTATACTCCTTCGCAACACGCGTTGAGCGCCTAGTAGCTCTTTTTGGTTGCAGATCATCGGGATCTGCAAGCTCTCGCTTGACCGCCATCGTGGGTGTTTTACGCTTTGATCCATCTTGTAAGTGACCCTTATCCAATTCATTCACAGTCGGTCCTCCAATAATATTGTGAGGTACATTTTGATCAGATAAAATTTTCTGAAAATATGACCACCCTTGTGGTGCACCTAGTTTTCGCCTTACATCTCTGACAGCATATTGTAGAAGGTCATCTATGTGACTATTTCTAATAACATCACCAGTTGTTTCATCTATTATCTCCCCTCTCTCATTGAACTTCACATGTGGATCAATGAAGTCAAATAATCGCTCAGCGCGCACACGATATGGTCGAGGTGTTGACAAGGTTATAAATCGTCGCAACTTGTCACGAATCTGTCGCCTCTCGTCAATGTTTTCAGCTGCTAACTGCATTCGTCGATAGGGATCCTTAATCTTCTGAATTTCCATATCCTTTTGTGTTAGTTCCTTAAGTTGATTCGTAATAGGTTGATCTATATTTTTGACTTCCTGTGCACTTTGTAATGTAGTCAATTGTACATACTCCTCTTGAGGAATGACTACCATCTTTGAATACGACATGTTTGAAAATAATAAGGCAACAAAGTACATTGCTTAAAACTAACTGTGAACCGAGAAAACTGTCATTGGTTCAGCGGAATTAGGTATGATATTTGTTCGAAATCGAAGTCGTTCCGGACATTCCTGGGTTAGATCAATAAATAGATAACCATGTGGTTTCTTTGTTACATCTTCATATATTTTTGAAAGTACTTTAGGTTGTTGAGGTAATATCTGTCTACTGAGATGATGTATCTGACTGCTATCTCTTGGATTTTTAAATATTGCCAAATAATGTGTATTCAAACTTCTAGTTCTTTGCTCTTTCCCTCCATCGAAGATGTTTTGGGTGATGTAGATAATAAAAGCTTCCCTATGATGTGCAGTTTGAATGAACATTTCAGTTACATCCTTTGAAGATTTGCTTTCTCGTAATAGATCATCTAATACTAGTAAGTCACCTGCTTTGATATCCTCAGTTGATGGTAACCCTTGCTTCACCTCATAACCTTTCTGGCGAAGTGCAGAATGTAGTTGTGGTTGAAATATTCCATAATACCATTTGACTCTCTTAATTTCCTTGTTAAACATTTCATTTCTATATTGTAGCAATTCAGTTACAAATGTAGTTTTACCGGACTGACTTGGTCCAGCGACACACATTGTGCGATCAGTGAATAGACGAAAATCTGTCATCTTATAATTCCATTAACATTAAACTCATCATCCCGCTAATTTTGCTTAGAACAACAAAACAGACACATGTTCCAGATCAAGTTTATTTACATTCAGAATAGAAAATTTCAAGTTACATTTACAAATTAAAACATTTACAAATTAAAACATTTGTGTTTCCTCATCACAATTAGGATTATAGAAAGTTTTCAAGTCAGCATCTTGGCGCTTCAACTTCAATTTAGGATTCCCATCTTTAGATTTCCGACCTCGCTTTTTGGTCTCTTCCTTCCCATCACTTGAAGCAGTCTTATCAATGTTAATCAAACATTTATCAATTGGTAGTGGTTCATAGACTAGTTGAAGAACCTTCATTTGTAAAGATGCGACTTTACCAGTCGAACCATGTGAGCCAATATAAAGTCCGGTAACGTGAACTAAGCCCATATAGCGGCCCCGTTTGAGATCCTCACATTCCATCGCGTTTGTAAAGAGATCGAATGCTTGAAAATGATCAGATAGTTTTAAAAACAGTGTATCGAATTCCGGCAATTCCTTATAACCAACTCCTTCCTCTAATGCCTTTCTCCAATGAGTGGGAGCACTTTCAGGCAGCTCAACACATTCTTTCGCGAAAGAGTCAATAGTTTTAAGAATCACCTGTTGCCATTTTGGAAAAGTCACTCGCATTTGTCTCATATTGCTATACCCTGATGTAGACATACCATTACTGTGGAAGAATGGAACTTGAAGATAAAAGCCATCATCACCATAATTCAAGGTTTGAAAGTAGAACGTATTTCCAATCCCTTGCACCTTTCGTGTCGGACGAAGCTTCAAGAGATCTTGCTCAAAAGCGTCACCTTCCTCTCTGATTGTATACATTTTCTGAGTCATGTTTCAACAAGTACTAATTCGGAGCTTTCAACCAGCGCAAATGAATTGTCACTTGAAAGTGGTAAAATATCATTAAAGCGTCTTCCTTATATACACCTATATATGACTCATCAATCAAAGTGATGACGTGTCACTTTATCATTCGCTAACCTTATATTAACATTGCAGCAGTTGCTGCAATCCTTCCAAGCGGACTATTGATTACACCATTAATACTGTTTCCAATATCATTTAACATACTTAGAAACCCACCACCACCGCGCTGAATTAAGTTTCGCCTTTTCTTATCACTACTCCTTGGATTTGAAAACTTTTTAATGCTATTCAAAGAGCCAGCATTCAACAGAGGCTTGTAAATAGGTAGACATTTGTGTATTGCAAAAGCTAAATCACGAATGAAATCATCACTTGAATTTTGAATCAATTTACACTTCTTCTTATTATCATGTATCCTGTTTAACTTTCGCAACGCCTTTTTAAACTGACTTGAAGGTTTGAAAGACCGTTTCGATTGACGAGAAGATGCCTTCCGTTTTACAGACATTTTTATTCTAATATGGAAATAGATAATACAATTACAATTTTTGCTTAGTACTTACAACATTATATACAAAAGTTTACAAGCATTCACACAGAGTTTGTTGCTGGTACTTATAAAATTACATAAAACACTTAACAAGCTGTAGAGGGAAACTGATATACACTCACATCGGCTAGAGTCTGATTTGTAGCAGTTATGAGCTGCTCAATGTCTTTCATTAGATGTTTTGAAATTGGACAGCACATACAGCAGGGCTTTGAATGGAAAGTCTTTAAAATATTGGCATAGTATGCCCGCAAACTGATTACCTCAGAATGTCCTTGAGCAGCCACATTGATGCTTACTGATGGCGGTCCACTGAACAAGTCCAGTTTGCATTTGTCACCCTTCTCGTCATAGTAGCTGGAGGTGATAATGTCATGGAGACATGTGTTGAGTTTCCGTTGGATACTGGTGCACCAACAGCGAGAGTATTCCGGTACAATCTCCGTTTGAGATAGTGGGCGAAATACTTCGTTGAGCCAGAATCTTGCAACTCGTGTAAGAGCGTTGTTCACGACTCTCATCAACATTCTCTGCACCACAACGTCCTCTCCGCAGCGGAAATACTTCACTATTTCCTCCATCAGATCCACCAAATCCGCTTTATAGCCAGTTATATTCACGGCAGAATAAAATATATTGCCCGTGAAGAGTTGACTTCGGTAAATTATTGAAATGGGAATGTTGGTAGTGAACGACATGCTGATTGACATTGTATTAGCCTCAAATTATGCTTGAAATAGAACGGTACAATGTCCTCCTTATATAGAAAAGTCAAACAAAGACACAATAGTGACCAATCACAGACCTGCATGATGACTCATCATGTACGATATACAGTGACTGTTGAAGATATTTCTTCATCGCAAAGGGGACAAGATGAAGTTTCAAAGGGTACATAACATGTAGAACACATAACGCTATGACAACATGGCAAAAAGAGAAGGGATCGTTCCTGTTTAAAACATTTAACGCAGTTCCGTTCACATAATAATTTAAATGTCTCTTGTTCTAATTTCCTTCTGAAGTCACTTTTATTGGGAGAACTTTTTATTAAAACACTGTCAGATGTCTCCTTCTTTCCATATCGTTCCAATTTGATCCTCCTAATTTCACTATCATTGCAGTGTAGCATGGAGAAATCCTCTATCCACCTACGATCCAAATTGTGATTCATAGCATGCTCATCTAGATCCATTAGTCGATCAACTAAATCACCAGCGTTGATATTTTCACTGAGATTTGTTACAGTTTCTATGGCTTTGAACGAATATCCAAGGTCTCTTGCGACAACCCACGACGTTGGGATACTAGTCATCATTATGTATGCCATCAAAAACTATCTCATATTTATAGCATAGTTTGTCTACGTAAAAGGAAAATCAATGTGTCATCTTGATTACAATGGTTGCAATAGTCACAATAGTCGCAATTGAGCAAACCCATTCAAAATCAAACAACGGACGTCTATCGGTACGTACCCAAGTGCTCAGAACCAAACCACACAAGTTCGATCATAGACGTTCCGAAACACAGTGTACCAAACACATGTACCTATCCAGTAAAACAGATCTCATACAAGTTCCTATTGATAACACTGAATTATACATGTACCTATCCATGTGCCTATCGATAACTAAAGTATACATGTACCTATCCATGTACCTATCCATGTTCCTATTGATAACACTAAACTTTACATGTACCTATCCATGTACCTATTGATAACACTAAACTTTATATGTACCTATCCATGTACCTATCCCTGGCAAGTAGGGCACAGTTTTCACTACTGATGAGACAAAAATTATAAATAACACGGCTTGATTATCAGGAAAATGCTACGTTCTTCATCAAATTGTCAAAGCAAGACATTCAAGTCAGTGATAGAGAATTTCAAATGCATTAATTAAGTCTCAGCAGAGTGAAGCAAGTAGTTCACAAGCATCTTAAAGGCGTGCGTGCTTTACATTACACCAGAATAGTGCATTTTATACATGGAACATAACACACACATACAGACGCAAGTCGATTTTCAACTTTTTTCTTAAAAATACTTACGATGGGTTTGTCTTTATTACATCAAAATATTTTTTAATCTGACAACTGACAAGGTTTTCGGACTTCAGCTCATCAGTTTGACAATAATCTCTTTAAGAATTGAAATCCTTGAAAGCCTTGCCTGAAAAGTTGCAAAAATTGAAATACTTTCTGTTATCTTACCGAAGAATAAGATTATGAAAGTTTTAAACGTCAGTTGAGACCATCTCTTTCTCATCGCTTTATTAATAGGACTTGTGACTGTCAGCTTCTGTAACACATCTTCAGCAAGCCGAACCAATCGAAAACACGTTCGTAATCCTGTATTTACATTATTGGACAAGAATTACGAAGAACAGAATCGAATGACAATAAGCCTTAAGCTCATTATATACGAGCCTGGGAAACCGGCACACAAATAAGGAAAAACTAAAATTAACAACGAAAATATCGGAAACTAATCAAAAGACATCATACAACCATACATAATGCATTACTAACAAAGAAACTTCCACAGAGTCATATTTTCCATTTACTCATTTAACACCAAGCTGCAAATATTTCCTTTTGAAAAATAATAACTCTTTTTAAACGCAATTTGCTGGCGTTATGATGTCAAAAAAATTGGATTTAAATGTGCGAAAACGCCACGATGACGTCAGATGGACTAAGATTTAAAGGATTCATGTGAAGCCTTAAGTACAACAACCTATGATGCCGACCTGTGTAGGAGTAAAATGCTCTCATGTAGCGCTGATACAGACATAATCAGATGTGCTACCTAATGTATAAAATAGTTGTCAGTGAAGGTTAAAGCTATTCAGTTCACAACACCTATCCTAGCAACTACGGCGCCATCATGTCAGATTTTTTCTGTGTCTGCACAAGGAAAGAGAGAGGAAGAAATCATTCCTTAAATTTTTATTCCAAATTTAAATTGCATGCATGGTTTGAGAAATTTCAACATCTCACATTCTATTTCAAAATAATTTCGGTCATCAGAAAAGAATTTGTCAAATATTTAATGAGAAAATTTAATTCATCAATCGCATGCAACATCTAGACAAGCAGCAAGCAGTTGAAGCATCGTCACCATTGAAATCCATGGAGCAAGGCAAGAATAATCTGAACTGCTCATGCATGTGCATGTTCATCATCACACGGTCGATAGTTCGATTTAGCGCGAAATTCTTTCTCGTCATAAACTTGACATGTTTAACTGAGGCTTAATTCAATTCATTTCCTGATCTGCTCTATAGCGTCAATCTAAAATGGCATAATCTGTATACATTCTCTTCCTCGTACAATGTTTTGCGTTTATGTCGAAGCAGAGCAAGAGGGCTTAGCGCACAACGGTTTCATTAATCCATTTGCACAGCGAAAGAGAGAACCAGATAGAGAGAACAATGCATGGACTGCCCACAGCTTCAGTCTGGCAGATTTTGTAGTTCATGATCAATGAAATCTCAGCAACATTCAGATCTCAAATTCATAATAATGATCAACACTACTGCATGCAGAGTCAACGACTTCTGAGATGTAAGCCAACTATGCACTATTGTAAAGCAAGCCAGATCCCCAAATAGCTAAATCGGATTTTTGGCGATAAATTTAATAGAATTATTTATTGCAAAAGAAATAAATTACAGTTCATCGGAAAGTCTTTTTTCAAAATCAGATACTCTCTTCCTTCAATAAAAATGAATTGACTAATTTCGATATTAACTCGACCCTCTTATAAACCGAAAAATTCATTCTACTTCACAATGCAGGCAGACCATTCTAAACAAGAAATGGCACTCGAGCAGCGCTAATATATGGTAACTCGATATGATTGTTCACATTTTCATTGTCAAGATCGATTTCTAGGTTTAATTTTGTATCTGAACCGGAAACTTCACTTAAGACGTACATCTGAGTGGCTACAGTAGACAGTGACCTACATGTATGATTGATCTAAGGGACGCTCAAAGCTTCCCATACAGCAAGAGCTGAATTGAAGGCCGGGGAAATTTGTAAGCTTGATAGATGATTGTGGTGTGGTTCTGGGTAAAGGCATGGAACAAGTTTTGGAAAAAGTCACTTTATTATTGAAAAATGCATCGTAATCCAACCGAATTAGCAATTGCCCATCCAAATACGCAAATTCTTGCAAAGTAATTGCGAGAAGATCATGAGACCATTCAAGAAGAAATTATTACTTAGGCCTACAGTAAATATTAAATACTTGCAGGGCTCTTGCAATTCTACTATGGTGAAAAAGCTATGATTCAAATCTAAAAAATCAAAGTGCGTGTGTTTTCACAGAAAATAATTCATTGCCTCAGTTTTTACGAATAGAGGCTGTTTACATAGCAGTGGTCTGAAAAATCAATATCAAAATGTATTTTTTGCATCGACTGGTATATATACTGGTATCACTGTATTACTGTCACTAAAGAAAAAAATCAATGACAATGAAGATTGCAGCATAAGTCAGACTTCCCAATAGGCATGCTCACTTGATGAGCTAGTCAATCATATTTTTTCTTTCAACACCTTAAATTAAGCTCTTCTAATAATCTTACAACGCATCACCTTACTATTCCCGATTGGCTTATAAGAGATTTCTCTTTCATATTGTAATTAAAAGTATATTTCTGAAGTCTTTATCAAGCAGATAATGCTTCTTCTAGCACAAACTTCTTTATCATAATTATAGCTGTCTTTATTTTTTATTGCCTTACTTCCCTATTTGTACTTTTCACAACTTCCAATGTTAAATATTTCTCGTTTTTCTCAAACAAATGATCAGAAATTTCTTCTATGGGTGAATGCAATGTACGCCTACTTTCCTGACGATCTTGACTTGAGAGAAAATTTCTGGATATTAAAAGCATAGTATGAAAGCTATGAGAGTAATCTTATGCATTATGTGTACATCTATGTAAAATAGCTGAAATGTTCCAACCAACACAGCAATTAATTGAATATTTTCAGTGTCAACCTGCAAGTGCATCAAAGCATTTGATCAATGCATTCAATGCATCAGTGCATTTTTTTAATAAGTTAGTTTATCGTAATTTTGCAACCATCGTTTTTCTCCTTCAATGACTGCCACACCGATCTTTCTGCATTTGAATATGAATGAAAATGTAATCTGATTAGTATATCAAAATTCGTAAGAATGAAAAGCTTACAGCAAGTAATCAATTATTTTAATAAGCAGTGAGATGATCACTAATGAAAAAATAGCAGTATGAAGATGTGTGGTGTGTGGTAGATAATGCAATAGTAATGTAGGCCAAACCTTTGACAACCCAATAGAAGATTCAAAATAGCCAAAATGAAATGAAGATGTGAGCAATCATATCGAGTCACTGCATTTTAAAGTTGCTCGCTATGTGTTTCCATGTTTAGTCATCTAACTGCATTATGAAGTTGAATAAGAGAGAGAGAGATAGAGAGACAGAACTACATGTATAACCTATGAAAATATATATTGAAAAGCCAAATACAGGATTTTCATATTTTAGATTCAACGATGCATTTAAATATTAGGAGGAGATAATACCTGATTACAAAAAGAGTTATGAAATTTAATACTATTAGTTTTTGGTCTGAGAAAGTTATAGTTATGACGTGTGTTATAATCTTTTCTATTCTTGTATAAAACATTATGCTAGGGATGAAAGGTATTCTTTATGATTGATCTGCCCAGTCTTATACATGCATCTTCTTGTGTTAAAAGGTCCCTGCAACAGCTGATATTGCCCTGTTGCTCACTATTACACAAGCCTGTTATCACACAATATACAGATGCATAGAACTATTTCATCACTAGCGGATACCCTCTGATGATAATTATGTATATCAACATACACATGTATATCAGATTCTGGATTTAATGATTTGGCTGGGGAAGTTAAGTTTGAATCACTTACTCAATTCGGGGCCAATTTCGAGGATCCCTTCTTTCTTTCTCCCTTTTGGCTTCTTCCTCTCGCTTGCGCTTTAATTCCTGTTCTTCTGGGGTTCCTTTGATTCTTTCCTCTTCCCTTCTCAGCGCCTCTTCTGCTTCTCGTCTAAGTCTTTCCTCTTCTTCCAATTTTCTTCGCTTCTCTTCTGCCTTCTTGCGAGCTTCTTCCTCTAGCTGTCGTTTTACTTCGTCTGCTTTCTTTGCCTCTTCATACCGCACGCGTGCGGCTTCAGCAAGTTGTCGAGCCTCAATGACGGCTGCACGTGCCTTCGAAGCTTGATCAGCCATCTCTGCTACAAGATTGGCACATTGAGACGAAGCCTCAGCGTTCTCAGCCAAGCGTTCAATGGCCTCTGCTCCTCGAGCCATCTGATCCTTCTTCTGGGCAGCAATTTCTTCTGCGACATCTGGTCAAGGAGAAGTAGTGCGTCGTGAGTCAAAGATATGATATTTGAGGGGAAAATTCTAACTTAAAGGAAATAGTTTGCAATATTTTGTAGTGGTACGTCAACGAACTAAGATCTATCATGAGCGTCGTTGGACTATTAGTTGGAAGTCTTTTTTTAAGTAGTGTCTTAAATTAAGATATTTTTGCCAACCGGTTGGTTGGAACCGGTTTTGTAATCATGTATTATAAAGGGCTTATGATCGTACTTTGTACACGGCATCTAACCGTGTTTTTTAACATGTTTTTTGAAGTCGTGATCTCACACATACCTGAGGACCGTGCTTTTGCTTTTATATTGTGTTTTACACATGGTTTTGAAATCGCATTGCACAATTTCAAGCATGCTCTTAAGTAAATGTGAATTAGTAATTGCTAAGACAGGAATTCACAACCGCTCAATCACGAACAAAAGTATCCGTCAACGTCAAAATGTAGTTTATCAAATTTTATGCAAAAAATGAAACAAATTTTATATTGGAAGTACAATAAGAAAACTTCATATCCGCTGCCGTGGACATGTGACAAACAGAACTTCATCAGCATACAAACATCTACGAGCATATGTAAACTCAACAATTTCATTAAACATTCTTACAAATGACAAAGACTCCAATAATCTTCCAATAATCTTCAATAGTGCTTGAAGTCTTTTTCACCAAATTGAACTTGACAGCTATAAAGGTTATTCATAGAATAAATCATATACTTTCAACTATACAGGTTATCTATCTCTGCAGGTATCTTCATTCTCACTTCTATAATACTCCTTGTAATACATCATGTACAAAAAATATTTAGCCAGATCAAGCTCATTCTTGCTATTGGTATGATGTAGCCCAATAATGCCTACCATATTATCATTTCTATTTTTCCATGTCTCGTATGTGAACTTTAAATTTTTTCTACTGTTGATTGAAAACTTTGTTATTTCCTACCTAGTCTGACGAGAGCTTTTACTTTTACTTTCACTGCTGATGCCCTTGAGGACGGGTGAAAAGAGAGAAATTTCAAGAATTTTCATTAAAGATGACGAGAGCTGCCGATAGTAGCTGAAATAAATCGCTGCTCAAAAATGTGCATATTCAATCCAACTATTAATAAATAGTAATATTGCCGCCTGTCAATGGATATTTAAGGCGGATGCGAGTGCTTAGAATCCTGCCAATATATCGAGTTGCTCTCTGCAAACAAGTTGTAAGCATAGTCTTAACAAATAACATTATATAAACATCAAAAAATGACAGTGAGCTTCAATAGCATGATATCGACAATGTAGGTGTTCTAATTCACATATCCAAACAGCTTTTGAGATTCCCGATCCATGCAAAAGATAAGTCAATTGAAGTAAAAGACATAAATGTTGGAATAATAAAAAGCAAGAAAACCGCCTGTCAATGGATAGTTAAGGCGGATGCGAGTGCTTAGAATCCTGCCAATATATCGAGTTGCTCTCTGCAAACAAGTTGTAAGCATAGTCTTAACAAATAACATTATATAAACATCAAAAAATGACAGTGAGCTTCAATAGCATGATATCGACAATGTAGGTGTTCTAATTCACATATCCAAACAGCTTTTGAGATTCCCGATACATGCAAAAGATAAGTCAATTGAAGTAAAAGACATAAATGTTGGAATAATAAAAAGCAAGAAAACAAGAAAACAAGAAAAAACCAACATGCTTCAAAGCATCTGAAATTTCTTTGAACCGACCTGTCGATTCTTGAAATCAGAATCAATTGAACTAAATGATACATTGGCCTTGTTTAATAACAAACATTTCTACCGGCAGGAAAGTGAACCAATTTAATATTCAGGCGGCTGAATTTAAGTAACGGAACAGGCGAAATATGAAAACACTGCTGAAATAATAGGCACGCTGTGTATGGATAAGGATTGCATATTTCAGAAGAACACATAATGTCAACTACTAGCATGTAAGACTCTCCACTTATTTTTCCATCCCTATATTATTATTTACTGGTAAAAGTCTATCCAAATGTCTATCCATGGAAGATGTGGCGTGAAAATTACTAACAGTTCAGACTATCATTATAATAAGAATCATAGAAAAATCTGATAATTAATTGGCCTTTTGTTTGCATTTTTTATCAATTTTATTGTTATTCTAATTACAAATGGAACTTCACACCATTTTTCATCGTATGTCATCAAGTTGCACTCCATCCATGAACAATGTGAAGGGAGAGGAAGGCGAAATGATACTTTGCATTCATTCAGCCATAAATAATGAATGGCTAATTGAAATCCGCTGATATTCTATCTCTGGTCAATCAATCCTGTCTTAGTAACTGATTACGTAATCTTCAACGGGGAATTTTAGATGCCATGCGTCAAGGCTATGTACTGCTAAATTGAAAATGATCGGTCAGTACTTTGAAAGAGGTTGGCAGTGTTTGCGCTAAAATTTTCATTCTTGATATTTTTTCTCATGCATCGAATCCCATTTTGCAAGCTAATCCAATCGACAGCATTTGTAATTTCTTAACAATTAGATTGGCCGGATAGATCTTAATGTAAATAGAGGAAATGAAGCTAAAAATTTCTGAATCAAAAAGATGGAAACCGGTCGCCGGATCGACCGGCCTGTATTTTCTGAACGACATTAGACGAAGATAAATGCTACAGAGCCAAAGTTCGAAAAAATGCATAATAACATTCTCTCACCTTCCTTTTTGTCTAAGACACAGTTTATCTCTGTCTCAGACTATAGAATGAAAATCTTTTCAATAAAATTGCAATAATCGAGTATTCGAGATTGCTTTGCAGTTGGCGTTATGGTAAATTTGACAAACCGTACCGCAAGCTTATCATGTTGATTTATGGTAAACCAATCATCAGGCCTAGAAAAGAACCAATCATCACTATATTCCAATTAGTGAAAAGTATTCGAACAGAGAGTCCTTCATAAATGTCATTGCTGCCTTTCTCATCTGAGTAACGCGCTTAGTATGTTATTAGGCCTGTAAGTGAAAATCTTATTCCATGCAGAATATCAAGTCGTAGGATGATTTTGATTGAGTTTTGTAGGCCTATATTGATTAATGATTTTGAAGGGTCAAGTATTTCTCAGCCAGGCAGCTGACATCGCAGTGCGCATTTTTAACAATAAAATTAACACTGTTTGTTTGTTTTCTTAGCATTTAATTTTTTTTTATTGGTTATACCATTTCAGTATTTCACACATATATTTTAGTTTGTTTTGGTTGTATCCGTCTTTTGCGGTTGTTCTGTTTTTGTTTTTACTATTACTATCAGTATTACTTATTATTACACATATCATTACTGTATTGATTTTAGAATGCCAGCCGCATATAAGTTTATGCGGGTCCCCGCCCGCCTGGGCTTGAGCGTTCAGGTAGAGGGGCCGAAACGCGACCAGGCGGGTACCTGCTGACGACTGGCTATTGTTTTATTTGTTTTAACGTTGTTTTTTTTAATCGCTTACTGCCTTAGTGTGATGAATGAACTGTGTCCGTTACTGGTCTCCATAGGGTTGACATGGTGATTACTAAGTGTCTATTTATATATAAGTTCCTAATCAATCGAGCCTGAAACTTTGACCAAGGAGATCACTTGTTAAGCGGCCTTGTACGATCTCGTACACTTAAGGGTGAAGTCCAGCCCGTATAGCGCTATGTTATGGACCCCCGGGAAGGTCCGCCCGGCACGAAATCAGATCCGTCAAGTCTTTGTGCTTAAAGACCTTCATGCATTCATGCATTTGTCGAGGATCACAAGTCAAAGGACCATTAGGGGTAAGGTCCAGCCCCGCTTTAGAAGCGCTGATTGAAAAATGGACTAGTGGGAAGGTCCTCCACACCGATCTCGTCAAGTTTGGCTCTAAAATGTAGTCCTAGGATAGTCAAAAGTTTGACACGCCTTGAACGTTTAATGTCTGCCGGTGGGAACGCACCACCTGTCCTCTTAAGGACAAACCTTAAGTCTTATTAACTATAAGTTTATTAAAATTATGAAACATTTAGACGTCGTTATGGGAATGCCCCAGCTTCAAGTATTAAGATCATTAGAATTATTTGTGACTTGCTACTGGAAAGAAGCCGACCAGAAGTGGGATTGTGACCGGTCTGCTTCCGGCCTCCTGCTTGGAGATTGCCGGTCTCCCGAAATTCTCGGCCGACTTCCATCTCTGGTTGATATACTTCTTTCTTATTATGGGAGTGCGGTCACAACAAGCCGGCAAAGTGGGGACTGGTATGCTATGACCTTATGAATGATTTCTGGCGTTTCTTTTCCATAGAGTTATTGATATAAAGTAGCATTGATTCCCCGACCGCACTCGCCTGACCCAGGACTGGAACCGAAGTCCGCCGTGGAGACGAGGTCGCACCTTCTTCATTAGGCTGCGCTGAATATGATTGCATGTAACTCTTGAGAATTTGCAATTCTTGATCACTATTAGTAACAGATAATGGAGAGATGAAGAATGATTTGATTGACATTTATTGAAGTCTATGAAAGTTTGCTATCTCAATAGATGATAATTCATGAAAAGTTTGAAAGTCTGAATGTTTGCAAATGTGAACAGATTTGAAATTGTCTATCTAAAAATGATTTGAAACATCAGTGCACCAATTCATTCTCAAGCTGGAGTGACGGAATACGGTTCATGTCTGTCTGGTACGGTGAGAATTCTATGTGAATTTGGCGGGCATGAAATGGTGCATTTATCTCAGTTGTCCAGACTTTGATATAAGCCTACACTTTGTGATAAAAGGTGCCCTAAATAACGTTTGTGTTCTTCAAGTACAAGACGTCTGATTGCTTGCAATCACACTCGACTACATTTATCTGTTATGAGACACTTGAACTGTTTTGTCGATTTTCTACAGTTTTATGAAGATAATGAACGTGTTGTCGTAAATAATGACACAATTATCTGCAATTAATCGCCATGATTGCTATAAATCATTCATGAACAGGCTTATGAAATGGAAAAATTTAATTGATTTACGATAATATCTTTCCGAGATACTGAATAAATATTTATTGAACATCAGAGTACCTAAACCACCAATCAAACTACCGGCACCTATTCTGAAATACTGTCGATCTTTTTATTACTAAATTTCAGACGCACTTGCAATTGTATTCTCATATTCATTAATTAAACGAAAAATCATAACTTCAAGAGCCACTCACCGAAATGCCAGTCACCTCGACATTCGCCCAAATTGCACTGAACATATGTATATTGCAGGATGGACTTTGCTTTAAAATTAATCGCCTTTAATTTGAAACTGCTCTTGACTTCAAGCACATGTATTTTTTTTATCCTCTGATAGGTAGATTATCATCTTTCATGCGGGTGTGTAAGGCCGCACAGTAAAGATAGTAAAATAGAGCAATGTCAGTTATCATTTGAGATTCAAATTTAGCATTAGATGATGTTCAAAGAGACAACTTTCCTAATTGTGGCTATTGCATTTCCATGTGACATGCAATTGGTTACGAACGACTCAATCGGGGTTCGACGGTCATTCAGGGACGACTCGGAATCAACCGATTGTGCCGCCTCGTTGCCGGACAGCCGAAAGAAAACCACACAGCTTCGTTGGTATACCTCAGTAGCCAAAGCAGACGCTAACTGCGCGCAACATCACCATAATTTTGTCACATAGAAAAGGCAACCAGGATGAATGAGCACCACTTTGGCATGTCTTGTTGGCGGAACCCATTTTAGTCGACTCATACGACATGCATGGGGTACCGAGGTGCTATTCTAAAAGTCCCGGCAACCCCACGAGCAACTGTCGTTGCATACCAATACTATTATTAACTCTGTTACAGGCTTAGGTTTCAGCCAACAGAATATCATTAAATAATTAATTGTGTCATCAATACTAAAATTCTTGATAAGTAGTATTTGCAACATTCACATTAAGACAGTTAGATTTGATGGTGCATGATCATGACATGAGTATTGTACAAAATGTTTACAAAAAGTGGTGAAATTCAGGTCTTCGGGAAAGCAATTATCAAAATAGGTCATAAATTCGACCAAATCCAACGATTTTTATGGAAAAGTTCAAAAATACAATGAAAACTGAAAGCCACGAAAGTTATTTTTTCAAAAAACGCAACAAAAGTGCGACTGTGTGGACGAGGGCCTCCCAGTGTGGATGAGATTAGGTTAATGCACATGAGATCGACCTGTTTCTACTTTGATGACCACTGAGTAAGTACAGTATACGTATTTACGTAGAGTAGCAGCTCAGTATCTATCATATCACCAATATAACAGTTCAGATTCTATTTCATTTGATAAACTCTTCATGATGTAGTGCTACATGCAGGATGTGCAAATTTTACTGCTTTGGCGCTATTGTCAAGAAATTGACTATCATGATAGCAACACCGAAGAAGGATCTGTCTTACAAATTCTTCAGGTCACTGATTGGGAGATGCAATGTTTTTCTGACTACAATGTAATTTCGATGGAAATATATATTTCTTTAAGGCTCAGTCTCTTTCACAGGAGTATTTTCTGACGCTCCTCGTGTCCCAGATCACCTAATACTGAAAGAACAGAATAACATAATCGAAGACAATGATCACTTAACTATTAAATACAGTCGCATAAGCGATTTTGTAGCCTTTCCGGGATATTCTGTAAATATGAAATACGAATGAGTCCACAATATAATTCAGATAGGAAGGAAACTTGATTTGGCGAATCATGAGGTCATAACTAAGAGGATTGAATTAATAATCTGGATAGAGTTGACCATTTAGATTCATATCTCATTTCGATTCACCTATAGCTCAATTTTTTCAATTATTTAGACGACTGTAAACTTTTCAGATTCATATAGCCTGTTAGAAAAGTAGGCTATTATGAATAAATTTCCTAAGTTAGCAAACTCAAAAAATGATATAAATATATCAGTTTATTTTAAATAATATTTAATATCATATTACGTTATTTATTCTCAAAAACCGAGTCAAGAAGCAACATTTTCAGTTTTTTTATGTAAAAGCTTAAATCATAATGATCCTCATGAAATCCACTCGTAGCAGAAAACTTTCATTCTATAGTTGTTATCATGTAAATGTCAGTGACGATATCTCATTTTCAAAATTTACACTTAATACTTTGATATCAAAAATGATCAGCAACACTTTGGGGCCACACATCGTCAAATCTAGGGGAAAACCAATAGATGAGCAATCTTATAATGATCGTCGAGTACTTTAAGCGCCGCTTTCAATCAATTATCATATAAATCTGCACTTAGCCTGTGAGTAAATATGTTGAGTAGGAACATAAGGGGACCGTTTCTAAAAATAGTTAAGTGTCACGCCGCCGCGAACATTCGTATTCTCAATAATCGGAATGTGCTGGGTGGGCCAAAATGAGTGCCATTACTTTTCCTTCAGATTGGTATCAATACTCAATAAAGTGCTGAAATACAGCAGCTCTAGAGAATACATGCTTTTAATTCTCAATTTCTAACAGCACAACAGTACATGCTAACACAACAAACAGTACATGTAGGGCCTATATTCACTTTCTAAGAATTACATAGTGGTTAGGTGTGTAGTGAACAGAAATCGAATACTACAGAAGAAAACGTCGTTCTCACCAAGTGGGCCGAGATCCATTAGATTTCATTAGTCGGAATGCTTGTCACGCAACATAGACCTAGTATCAATAAGTACTACATGCATTTCCAACACTGACTGACTTTCATACTATTTCTTATATATCATATATATTCTCATTAGTTGTTTGTTCTTCACTGTGCCTCTAGCATTTCTGGTGAGATAAACTGGTAACGTGCTATCATACACAGGGTATATTTCAAGCTAAATTTATCATTTAAACTTGAATTTGTAATACAATGCTATTGTGCGTGATAAAACCGGTGCCATTGAAAAGTGCCTACGTCTGTTGTGTTAAATAATTTCTTTGTAAATATAAAGAAAGTTCCTAATGACCTCGGTTGATCTCTACGTGAAAGACGTCATGTAAATTATACATCAAAAGTTAGGTCAAAAAACAGGGGATGAACAATGCTCAGTTACATTCAGTGACGTAGAGATATGTCCATAAATCAGGCTTCAAGTCTGCTTGGTAGCAGAATAAGCATGCATCATAAATAGAATTATTGAGTTGTATTCTCAGTTGAAAAATGGGGGCAAATATGAAAAATTGTCATTTTATACCATTTCAGGAATCATCAGTAGTCCTAGCTCACGTTTGACAGCGGCGACACAACTCCCCATTTAAAGTTGCAGTCACACACACCGGGTAAATTTGACCACACGTTGCTTGCTAAACTGGAGAGAATATCTTAGGGACATTTTTCCATGTCATTGCGTGAAACTGAATATTAATCACTGACTTTGTTCTAACCTTATATTAATTGTGAATTCGATGTTTTTTGCTGCTTGAAGTCTTTCACACAGAGATCAAGCGATGCCATAAATAACTTGCTTTTCATCTACAAATGAATTCGGATAGACAGGATTACCGTTAGCAGGAGGCTCTTCATAGTGCAAAAAACACAGACGAGTGCGTGAATATCAACTCCTTTATCTTTAGAAGCAGGTGATTAATAAAGAATATTTGCAAAGTTCCCAATTTTTCGAGCGTTCGCCGTCTTCAGGGGAATTCACGATAAAATGAATTAAAGTTGCCTGCTTTTATAAAACTATCAAGGAAAAAGATTCAGTGAATTCAGCAGTTCGTCATTTCCAACTAACTAGGAGAGAGATATCTAACATCCGCTAAGCGGATCTCTATTGGTTCAGTGCACTTCTATGATATCGAATGGTCAAAATCTTCGAAGTCCATCTGATTTCTATGCGTCTCCGTTGGATGTGTTCATCAATTGAGCTATCGGAATCATCATTGTGGATGCTACGTCTGTGCTCCACGTGCTGATATACAAAATTAATTGCACAGCGAGCAAGGAAATTTGTAGATAAGATGACGGGTTGCACAAAATTAGGTGTAGACGGTTACTAATTTCGCAGTTTGTGTGTTTTTCATTATTTTTCAATGTTTTAGAGCGCTGCAAGTTGTAAGTTATGATTTGCTCACTAGTTTTACATGCAGGCGATCTATGCTTTTTATTAAGTATTTCGGAAAAGCTCGCCATTGGAAAGAATATTTACTTAATTTCGTAGTTAGTTGCTATTATAATACATGACTGCATTTTTTGAAAATTTCGATTTTAGTCTTGATAATACGAAGATCATTGATTACGAATGAATGGTGACAAACACTACTATTAATACCCGACATTTTAATATGCATGAAAATTTAAGGTAAGAGTACACATTACCAGTCTTTTAACACTCATACTAGCAAATTTAACTAGCGATTATATCACTTAAGCTACCCGATAGAACCTTTCAAGAAATTCAAATCAGACAAATTAAATCTGTGTTACTAATGTCATTGAAATATATACACAATGAGTAATTAGCGATTTAGACTATCGCATAAAAGATTTGAGGCATGAAATTCCTTCGCGATTGTCGTTTCTCGATCTGTCTGCCATGTCATAGACAGAATGTATTGTTCATTCAAAATTTATTGATGAATTTAATACAATCAGAATTCTTCGACCGTCTTGTCTTCAAGCATGTCCAATGTAACTTAATACAGTGAATAATGTGTCTAACATTCCAATTCCATTATAGCACAGCTGAATTCTCGTAAAATAAACCAAACAGCTTATCAGACATCTATGAACGAGTATACGAGTGACATGACGCAATATCACAACAGACAATGATCGGTTTGTAAATCACAATTACAGATTCTGAAGCACTGACCTTCCATTTATTTTCCATCACACAAACATCAACAATATTTTGTTTCTCACGATCCTGCATGAGCGCAAGATTGGTCTGCATGTGTATGTACATCATGAGTCACAACCAAATGCCTAATATACATGTAGATGTTTCAATATTGATCAGCTACATGAACAGGATTGTGAACGACTTCTGCATTAGAATCACTTAGAGTAGTAGGAATGTCGGAATCATATTTGAATTAAGCAATGATATACATGTACGGGCTGCCACAAGTTGATTTTAAATTCCAGGTGACAGAACTAGAACAAGAGTAGCCGCCGGCTTCTCACAATATTTCGATTCGTTGAATGTTTTTAGAAGGATCGCATTGATATCTCCATGACTAATCGTGGTGCATGTCAGGACATTGATTTTCATTTCAAGTAAGTAAATAAAGATAGAAAGCACTCCTGTGAGTGTCAAGCCGCAATTCTGGTACCAAAAAAAAGTTGAAACTATTTGCAGATGCACACAGCGCTTGCTTAGAAGCACGAAACAAAGCAATTGGGGTTGAATTGTACTAAAATGTGAGAACAGGATGCGGACATTAATGGGTTAAAGCGACCGGTTTTCCGTCTCAAATTTACCATTACAATGCAGTATAATTCCCGTTACTTCTGACTTCTGATCATTAAGATTAATTGAGAATTACAGCAAAAATCTTCCACCAGCACAGTCAGCCAGCAGCACGAGTTTTTGCAGGTAACGAGGCTGAAGATGCGACTTCACAGAATGATGTACACCCTATGGCTACCACGAATCTGCGCGTCTGCCGAGTTTTACCTGGTTTCTCTTCTTGTCAGACAGGATATAAGAAATCTCAAATCCAATCTAATCGGAAGCAGACCGAGGATTTCTCGGATAAAGTGGGAAGCACTGGATCTAGAGCCATACTTGTTAACATGGAAGGTCTTCAGGTCATTTCCTATCATCTCCGTCTATGAACCAAATGTCGGCGAACATGACATCTTGGCCAATTGTATTTAGCCACATTTAACAATATTCTCGCATACGTTGCCAATCAGAAGCATGACATGGCATTCACCTGCATTTATAAAGTCGAAAAGTTCATTGAAAGGTCGATTGCAAAAGTTATGGCTCTAGTCTTAGTCCTTCGAACTCCGTCGCAGAAAACACCGACTAATTCATTTTTTGCCGAAAAACTTAGTCTGCTTCCCTTTTTATTCAAATTGTGGTTTCTGTTTTACAGGAGGAGGAACCGGGTGGAACTCGACAAACACGCGGATTCGCATGAGCCTCAGGGCGCACGTAGCATCATTCTGTGAAAGTCGTATTCTCGGACTTGTTCCCTACACAAAGTGTTGACGGCCGGACTAACAGTAGCCAGATGAATTTTTACATTTAATGTACGTGTTTTTCGTTGCTTAAACATTTAAATTTCCGTGCGACTGCGCATTTTTCTATCTATGAAAAACATGAGATGCAGTTGCTATCAATTCATCGATGAATCGATGTATTGAGAGCTGTCATTTTATTTCACACGTATTGTAGCTTTATTTGAACTGAGTGACATTGCTTATCAGTCTATAATCGACTCGTCTAGCTGAAAGTGTTCATAAATAAAACGGATGTTCTTTAATGCACCTTAATTTCATATACATTAATAGACAACATAAACTGATGCAGATAGAGGAAACGAGATTGAGTAGGCAATGACGTTGACCAGGATACGCTTCCATTAAACCAAAAAAATGGTAGGCCTACATTATAAAGCATCACATCAATGCAAGCAAGAATTCTGGGAGACGGATGCTAAAGCTCAGAATGCTATCAAGAAGTGAAGAACAACCAATACAGACAGTAGGCAGCATGATATAAACATACGACATAGTAAATTAGCGAATGTCATGTTATCACAATGCAAGTGCTTTATTTTGAAAATCATAGAGCCTTTGAGGCTTCCGATTCATTTGGAAGGTTGGTCAACTGGTGAGACTAGTAAAAATTAATAAAATAAAATACATGTATAAGAACAACGGCAGTTTTTTTTTAGTTTTAGGGCATTCAAAGATAGCAGTTGTCTTAGACAAGACGCTACTTAGAAATCTCGTCGAGTTTTATGCATATGTCCCTAACTTAAAGCAAAAAATATTAGATGCGAATGAATTTCCAAATAAACTCAATAATTTCTTGATTAATAGGCGCCATTTGATTTTGTCATTTGAAAATTTTATGATTGTTGTGGAGAATGTTGACTCTCTGATGTGATAACATAATGACTTCCGGTCTCTTCACAACTCACTTATGATTTAAGGATTTAAGTGTAATGCATTTGATTTTGTTATATTATTGCTACGTATGTTATTGTATTAGCATGATACTGACACCGAACCGCTTAGTTTCATGTACCAAAGAGGATTACAATGACGCGAACGAGGACGAAGGCGAGAACGAGGAGGAAGTAGCTCAAGGAATGATGGTGCTGAAGAATCAGGAAGGTCCAAAAGTGAAAGACAAGACTATGAGAGAGCTCTCAGGAAGTGTCTTCGTGGAAGTCCCTATCTCTCTCTCTTTTCCTAAAAGAGGTTTTTGGGAGTTAGGTCGTCCTAGTAAGGCATTGTCCAGTAAATGAAATGATAGGTGCATGATCTTTAAGCCTGCAGCTGAAACAGCCAAGAAGTGTTAGATTATGTGAAGTCTATGAAGTTGAATATTGAGCTAAGATCTATGATGGCAGCAGGCATGCAGGAACTATGAATTCGCAAGAGATCATCGCGACTAATATATTGCTATGACATTTATCATAATTGCGTTTACTAAGGTCAGATATCGCACTTTTCATCTGACATCCATTTTACTAAGATTTGTATCTAGAAGTGCAAAAGATAAATTTTAAATGGCAAGTGATAACAACGTTATGAAATTTAAATGTATAGGCAGAATATCTTTGAGGTAAAGAAATAAATGAAAGTCAAAAAGTTTATGTTTTAACACAGCAATGATGTTCACATAATTTTTGCATGTGTGCACATCAATTTTGCCATAATTATGCAAAACAAAATTTAAGCTGATTAATATAATTCCGTGGTTAAATAAATAACTTTTGTCTGCCTTTGGGCTCCCGGTGCGGCGGCAGGTGTTTCAGGGTCTTGAACGTCACAGCGTCTTGAACAAGCTGGTAGTTTGCATCTTTTCATGAAAAGATAAAAAATAGCTATGACAAACATTGTTTCTGTAATTAAATGGCCCTAATTTTCCGAATTCATGACTTTTTCAATGTAGCCATTAGGTGACCAATCAGATAACTATTTCCTTTCCAGACTGCAAGTCGATTGCATGACAAGGACAATTCGTACTAAAGATAACATTGAACTTAAATGTTTGCGTTAATTTATGAATCAGCAGTCATGCAAGAAAATGTAAAAGTCACATATTTATCTGCTATTTTATTGTATTACTTTATGATATTATATCCTACGAAATAAGGAAAATTTCAAATCCACCGTTAGACTTTGATTAAAGGCGCGACTAAATTCTGAGTCATGCTGGCCAATTCGTATAATTCACTAAGTGGAAGGAATATCTCGAGGAAGAGGTGACTCCCTGTTATAAATCATGCGTTTAACCTGAGTGACAATGGTTCTTTTGTTCATGCACCAATCTCAGGTAATTAACTAGAGGAGCTCTCAAGAGTGCAAAACAATAGACATCATCATTGCGAGGAGATCTTCCCACACACTGGACATTCAGATAAGTGTTTGAAAATCACTTTAGCATCAGTTGTAGTTTCAGCTCAACTGTGATTAAATTCAAAGTGAAGATAGGTAATAATTCATCTATTTCCTAATGAAATTCCCATATTGGACATGAATAATGATATCCCTCTATTTTCAATCTATAAGCGGGGAGTTGAACGACTATTTTTTGTATGTTGAACCACTGTAGTCAGATAACATTGCTATGGGCAGACTTCCCACCAGAACAATTACATTTGGTCATTTAGGTTACTTCAGAGGAATCTCACAATTGATTATAAGATTGACATGTTCATTTCAGCTCCTATCCATCTCTGTCTTCCTTCAATCGATGATGTTCTTATCTTCTCCACGTCCATCACCATAACACCCTCACTTCCAGAGTTTTCTTCTTCCTTTCACATGCTATGTACAGCGCCTCTACCCTCTCCTTTTCCATTCATTATTTATGCTTCATTCTGTCTCTCTCACATATTCTCCTTATTAAATGATTCTCCGTCGCCCAAAGTTTCACCATAGCTTCAATGTCAACCCAATCCATGTTTTAGCATGTTTTCTCAAATGATATTACTTGCTTAGCTCAACTCGTTTTGTTGGTACAAATAGGATACAAGAATTTGAATGCAGATTTTGAATTTGTCTTTAGATGTATCTTATCTGTAATTTCTAAATGCAATGCTCATATCAGACAAACCTCCCACGCTCATTTTATGTTATCCTCATTCTAATGGTGGTTTACTGAGTTTGTTGATATCAATAATATGACTGAGAATGTGATTGATTTATGAAAGCTGTAGAAATTGATGTGATCATATTTCATAACCATTATGCCACAAATTCTCCATTCTGAATACATGGCATCTTCTTATACGAGATACTTATATAAGACAAGCGATATGATCCGACAGACGTGCAGTTTTGTGACAACTAAGAGGTATACAATGCTATGGGAATGTTTCAGATGCGATCCCGGAGTATGGATAATACGCATCATTTTAAATTCATCGTTGAACATTTTCATTCACTTCCCCGTTCTCCATTTAAGGTCCCATTCACTTATAACAAAAACAAATTTTGAAGTGTTACGAAAACGGCTAAGTTACAGACTCGAGAGAGGAAAAGCAATATTTTGGTCAATGTGGTCATTTAGTCAAAGGGAGCCTCATCCTTATACGCGCAACATTTCGTTGCAGACAAACTGCAGTGCAAACGACCGAAAACAAGCTCTAGGTTGCTTAGTGCTTGTTCGAGTATTGAAGCGCGACATATAGGTCATCCACTTTCACTTTTCATTTTATGTTGTGCTTCAGTCGTCTGCTGTGCACTTGCCATCATACACTCGTTCCCATAATTCAATCGCGCTCACAAATTACACACATGCCTTCGAGTAACGTGAGAGTGTTTTGAAGACCAATTGTCTTCCCTTTCCGTCTGCTTTGTGTTGTGCTTTTGTTGTACTTTTGAGCTCCTCACATGCACTGTATTTCCTGACCATGCAAATAAACCTGAAACTACATGTATAAACCTGGACTATAACGCAGGAAAGAAAAGTGTAGATCAATTTGATCAGAATATCGATCAATTCTGTTGTCGTCATAAGACTGTTAGATGGCACTATCGTTTTTCTGTAACATACTTGACGTTTCTGCATTTAATGCTTGCCTGATAAAAAACGGCTATTCTAAGTCAAGGAAACAATTTCTCATAGCTCTCTCAAAGCAGTTGGTATATACCTGTACACAATCTAGATTTCGTCGAAGCAGCTCGTTTGCTGGGATTTCTGCCCGAGTTTGCTCCATCAGATCTTCAACAACGGCGCAATAAATTCGGAAGGCATGATATTTGTTCCGAAGTGTGTCGCCACCATTGTGATTCGTGTCAAAAACCAATATGCCCAGCACACCAGCGCATGATCAGGAAATGTTTTTGTCCTACTTGCTAGACAGTCATTGCACCTTTTGTTTGTATTTTCCTATCCCAACAGTCGATTATTGTCAAAAGTATTTGTGATTCTGTGTTTAATGCTTATTAAATGAGAACAGAAATGGTAAACAGTTTTGTTGTTAAGAAATCGAGGTACAAGTACATTTTGAATGCGCGGTATATATACAGGCGGTAATAGCAGGCTTACATTAGATAAGATGTGAAATGCTTTTAGGAATAGACTCGAAATTTTTAGCGTCCAATTTTAGACAAACCTCATAAATCTTCTTAATTCAAAACACAGAAAATAAAGCTGAGAATTTTAAAAATGCATATGAAAAACTTTTGCAACAAAATGCCACGCGCATAAGGATGAGGGTTAAATCTATAGGTTCTGGCTTGTTCTAGGCTGGTATAAGATTCAAGCTGGAAGGGTTTCTGTTGCTTGAATTAGACAGTCGAAGTTGAGGAGTTAGCATATTGCACGGTGCTCTGTATAAGTAGTCTATAATTTCAATGAAAATTGTCGTTAAGTCGTTCCATTAGACGTGCTGATACGCTTGTAGCAATATATAGTTACAAGCTTTCACACTGTAGGCTATATACATACAGTAGTACAATTTTAATTGTAGGTACATCGAACCACTTTGTAAGGTTCGGCCGAAACAATACATTGCCGAACCACTACATTGTCGACTAGCCTCTGAAGGTCCATTCACACCGGACGAAGCGCGTCCTCACTGCCTCACGAGTCAGAATTTCCGTTCAGAACCTTAATGAACTTATGAGGTTGTTCGCACAATGACGCGTGGACTTCAGGCTGACGTGAAAGATTCATCTCTGCACACGAGTTCGTGAAATTGAAATGTAGAATTAGAAGTATCGATAATTCAAATAATTTATAATTACAGGACATAGACATGAAACTGTAAAATGTCGTATATGCGATCATCGGGAACATATTAGTTAATAAAAAACCCAAGTTTTGTATTTCATGTCCAAGGTCGATCGAAAACCTAAGGTCTAACCTTGAATGAATGAGGTAATGAAAAGAATGCGCCGTCATAAAAATATATCTAAGCATATGCAAGCGACACAATATGCATCAGCGACACAATATAGCGAAATCAATATGCATTAGTTTGCAGTATGATTTTTTGTATAAGTAGCCTAAATTATATATCACAAGCAAATATTTAAGAAATCTTAAAAAGCAAAAAATTTAAAATAAAGTGCTCGTAATGTTATTTTATCACACTTTCTCAGACTCATGATAAATGAAACCGTTTTTCAATAAAATGCATACAGTGTACTACTGGGAACTGTACTAATGGCACAAGCAGCTGCATGCATTGATTTTTCTTACCACTATGTTCGATCTCATCTTGATTAATCCAGTCTTCTAGTTTACTTTCTTTGATTTGTCGATCAAGCGTAGAATTGAAGGCTGAAATCTGGTCTAGAGCTGCCATTATTTTCATTTGAAGTCCGTCTACTACACTCATACATTGCTTTAAGCCTTCATGTCCTTTTGAGGTTGTTACTCTGAGATTTCCCTTCTCCTCGTAGTTTCGAAGATCCCCTGCGCGAAGAATTTGAAGCTCGTCTCCATACCGCTCGGTAATGGTCACCAGCACTTCATCAGCTGAACCTGAGAGGGCCAAATCCCCCAAGTTATTGTAGTGAGGTTGAGGAGGCGGCGACGGAGACTTCGGAGGGGTCGGAGTTGATTGAGGTTCCGACTCCCGCACTGATGGAGAAGCCGCCCCTGACCCGGGACGATCACTGCTGGATGTCGATGAATGGCTTCCGCGACGTTGATCATCCTCATGGGAAGAGGCAGAAGATCGGCGAGAGTCCGACATGCTGGATGGACACTATCACTATTTGGTCAGATCAAAAGTCGTGAAGACACACCGGCGATTACTTTCAAACTTGGAGCGCAGAGCGGGCGCCGTCTCTAGGTACGCCGTTGTCACGTTACTAAGCGTTGTGTGAAGTCGTTTGTATGAGTGTGACACGCGCGTGCGTGTACTGCAGCGCGCGAACCATTGTTAGTGAAATGAAGTTTCTTTTATAAATTGCTATTTGCTGCAAATTTTGTCACCTACCAAAAGTGATGTTATAAATGTATATTGGTTACCGGAGGAAGAATACACACGACATTGTCTCGGAAATCATTAATAATATCCAATCATCAAAAATAATTCATAATATCTAAAATATCATTAATAATATCAGAATTATTACCTAAATAACTGCAGACAATTTGAAATGCACGTAAATACTATCATGAATGACGTAATATCACGAATGTTGATTATGCATTGGCATCACCGTCTCATTGCATATTAAATATGATAAGTACTGAATTTGTCCTTTCCATCTCATCAGCATAAAAATCAGTATGATCTTATGAAACAGATCAGAACAGGTGATGAATATGAACTGCACATTTGTAGTTTTAGATATACATACATAATATAATTGTTTTGGAAGGAGAGGATTTTTCTATAAAAGAGGTTTTCTGCATTGAACAAACAGTAGCTCATTCTTCAAATTTCGTTTTCATAATTGCTCAAATATTGTTGTCTCTTTTCATACATTACAATCAATGACGAGTTCTGGAGTCGTTTAACTCTCCTTTTAATTCTATATATCGAGGAACTTGTAATGTTACAAAAGATTTTCTCCACAAATTCGCATAGCTCCATATGTGCAGCAACGCTTCACTGAAATAAGCAATAGCAAAATATTTTTCGTCCCCGGGTACAAGGTGGTGCGACTCTACTGATTTGGGCTGGCATTTGGACCAATAGCCGCTCTGAACTTCACATACAGCAAGGAACCATGAATTCTGAACGCTATGTGAATGTTTTACGAATGAACATTGGCCAAATGACAGATCAACTTGGTGATCCATCGACTTGGTTATTTATGGATGATAATGCTACGTGTCACAGGAGTAGTAGAGTCAACTTATGCAAGTCTCAATTAGGGCTTAGGACATTATCTTGGCCAGCTCGTTCTCCTGATCTGAATCCCATTGAAAATGTATGGAGTATTCTAAAACGTAGCGTTCGTCGTTCACTGCTTAACCGAGTTAAACCATTCAGCGAGTCAAAAATTATGCAAGATCCGCAGTTCTGCTATTAGCCTTTACACTGCGCTTTAACAATGAACAGTAGCTTATTTCTCATTATCGTTATGGTCATACATTTCAAAGTATTAAACACGTAGACCTTCGTGTAGAGTGGATTAAGCAAAACTGCCGAAAAATGTCCGACGTTGCTCAATATTGCCATATTTGTTCACTTTTGTCAATTTTGAAGTGATGTTCCACGCAGTCTACTACTGAATATTCTAAATGTGAAGAGCAGTCATGTAGTCATCTTCAACATGTCGACCTCCTCATCTATCTGGTTCCTTTCTTTGGTGCTGATTAGTGTTACAGATCATGCTGTTATGAGTCATCTTGCGACGTTGCGAATGATGAAATGAAAAAGTCATCTCTCATATCCAACTACAATCCCTTGAAAGGTAGTGTTGACATGTTTGACGAAAATCTCGTGGAAATTTCTACTCGAAGAAAAGCAAATCGATGGCCTCTTCTTCTCTTGAACAATCTCATCGATGTGGCATGTAGTCTTTCTGTTTCAATCACTGAGAACTAAGTCAAAAATCGTCTTTAACAGCCAAAAGTTAAAAAAAGTGTTCGAAATGCTGCCCTTGCGACCAAATTCATAAATGAAAGCATCCTAATGTCATCAAGTGTCCATCATTCACATGGAAGTGTTGGACGATGTTGCGTTTGTGGCAAAATTGCCCGTTCAAATTGTGAGCAGTGTTCTCAGCATGTATGCCCGCTTCACCGCGTTCTTCACAAATCAACATCATCCAGAGAGTGTTCGTTATAGCTTTAAGTTCTTGCCTTGAATGCAAGTGTTGTTGTGTCGAATGACTGCTTTTCAATCTATGATTTGAATTGCAACTAAGAATCATCATCATCATCAAGGTATTATCTCTCCCGAAGGAGGAGGAACCCCTCCCTACTGTCTCTCCACAAATTTCTGTCTCTGGCGCTACGGACAGGAACGCCGGCAATGGTGTTGCAAGTGTTGCAGATGCAACACCTGCCCTAAACCATGTGTTGCAGGCACAGAATTAGACATGTCGTCTCTTCTTCTGTTTGACTAGAAGGGAAGCATTGGAACATGTAACGTTATTGAAATGGCACAATCTCCTGACATAATACCATAGCAATCGAACAATAAGCAGCCAGTTCAACATTAAACACGCCAATTTCTGCAAAGTTTTAGTGGCTGTTATCAACCGGATGAAACAGCCGAGAGACGCAGTCGATGACAAGTTCTACAGAGAAGTTTGTGAACGTTTTTTCATGCGCCTGCTAACTTTTTTTACAATGATCGGAGGGCCCAACAATATCGAGAAAACTTTTGCGCAATGATCTGAATTCTTTGAATATGAAGGAATCGTGGCGATCGGAGCATTTTGAAGGAATTCACATCAATCAGCAAGCAACGCACGACCATTTTTCCTATCTCTGCAAGGTATTAAAATTTCTTTTTGCCCACTTAATAAGTTCCTTCATGTGCCATTGTTTTGAATCAGTCTGCACTTCTAGCAAAGTGATACGATTAAACAATCTAATTCTGTGGTTGCAGGTGTTGCATGTACTATGGCCTTTTCATGAATTACCGAAATATCCTCTAACCCTTTCAATGCCACATGTTTAATTTGGAATTGATAGCTATGTTTATTGACATAGACGAAATATTCGTCGATAATATCACCATGACTCTCTGCCATTGATGATTGGAATAGATTGGCTTGTGTCTGCCGATGACGAATATCTCGTCACTAACTAAATGATTGTCATGTGCCAGGTAATTTCATTTATACTTTCTCTCAGTACCAAAGACGAATATTTCGTCTGCAGTGAATTTGCAACCAATTGCCAATGACGATATTCTCGTCATTGGCGTTTAAAGTGCTTCGATCCTGAATATTTTTTAACGAGGTCAATAACATGCTGTTTCGTCAGCACAGTGAACTGCGTTGTGGTGAGAGCTTTCATTAGATACCTGGTTTGATATCATTGCTATTTTTACATATGACCTAAATAGACTCTCTCCTTAGACACCGTATTTGAAGTCATTTTCGTCCTAATGTCGTCTGGTACTGACGAAAGTGATTTGGAAAGCAATCTCTCGGAGTTTTCTGTTTCACACGACGAGAGTGATAGTGAAGAAGACGAATTTACTGGTACATGGTCCGATAATGTTGAGGTACGTCCTCCATTTCCGTTCACTGCTCATCCTGGGATCGACGAAACATTTGATAGTGAGCTTGCTGCATTCCGATTCTTTTTCAATGATGACATTCTCGATCTAATTCTTCGTGAGACTAATCTTCACGAAACGTCATTGAAGACTTCAGCATCTACGCCGCATGCTCGTGCGAACTGCTGGGAAGCTGTTACCCGCGATGAATTTTTTACTTTCACCGCTCTATTATTATTGGAATTGTAAAGAAACCATCGCTGTCCGATTACTGGATTGAAGAACCAATTCTTCAAACCCCGATTTTCCATCAAATAATGTCACACAATAGATTCCAGCTAATTTTAAGTGCCTTGCATTTTGTTAACAATGACACCGCCGACAAATCTGACCGACTTGATAAAATTAGAGCCCTAATAACGCTCATACAAGAGAGATTTCGTCTTTATACACCTACGCAAACACTGTCAATTGACGAGCTACTCCAAAAATACAAAGGCAGACTATGTTGGAAGCAATATATTCCAAGCAAACGAGCCAGGCACGGCATGAAAGTGTTTTTGGCTTGCGAATCATCAACAAGTTGTGTGTATAGTTTCATAACACTTTGAGTTTCATTGTGTATACAGGCAAGGATACTTTATCTCGGTTTCAACCATCTGATATTTGTGGAAGGACGTATTTGCCTCATCATTTGCATTACTTTGCTACAAAATTGGTGCTTTCATTGATAAGTGATTTGAAAGGTATGGGTTATACTATTGTCTTGGATAACTACTTTACATCATTTGAACTAATAAAGAGGTGTATTGAATGCAAATTTGACGTGTATGGCACAGCAAACAAATGCCGACAAGATTTTCCGCGGAATTTCATGGAGAAAGACATAAATAAAGGTGGGCTGGCTTTGAATGGTTTGTGTAAAGATGGACATAATGTTTCATTGTTTAGATACAGTGATCCTGATCGAAGGAGACAGTGGATCTAGTATCGACAGTACACGACGCAAGTTTTGTAGAAAAAACATCTAAAAGGAAATCTAGAAATATTCCACAAGTTGTGTCGGACTACAATGCTACTATGGGTGGTGTCGACAAACTGGCGCAGGTTATTGACCCTTATACGATAGTCAGAAAGTCGACAAAGCGGTACAAAAGCTCTATTTTATGCTCCTTGATTTTGTAATTCATAACTCATTCGTGGTTTTTTCATCTAATCACAATGTGTCACAGAAACAATTTTTACTTAACCTTATCAATCAATTAACTTCTATGAGCTCAGTGAGACGACCTGCAAGATCTTTCACCGGTGATACACCTATACGGCTTCAATTCAAGGATGCTCATTATCCGAAACTAATTCCTTCACAAAAAGGAAAACAAGAGAACCTTTCGACGATGTGCCGTTTGTACATCGAAGAAAATCCGCAAAGACACAAAATATTGCTGTGCAAAATGTAGTTTCATTCCCTTGTGTATTGTGCCTTGCTTTGAAATTTACCACACTGAGGAAACATTCTATTACACATTGTATTGGCACTGAGCGCATATTTAGCAGTGACGAATATTCCGTCATTGGCATTGCAAAAAACAAGTATCCTGATATTGAGTGGCATAGAAAATATCGTTGAATACTAGCGAATATTTCGTCAATGGCAGTAAGATGGCCTCCCATTGCTAGAGCATGCGGCAGTAAAATTGATGACAGTCCCGGACGAATATATCGTCGATGGCATCGAAAGGGCTACTAGACCTGTAGTTAATGCGTGTTATGGTTAGTTTGTCGTCCTATTGCTACAGTCATCATGGCACACATAAATTTGCTTTTACAGCACATGTATTAGGAATTGATAAAGATAACTACGGTAGCCTACTCTGTGAAGTGATAACAAAATTATTAACAAACAAATCGTAGAATCATTTGATGTAGCAAGCAAATTATCTCGTCTTTTTAGCAACCTCCTTTGTAGAATCATTTTAAATGATACACTGACGTGATGTTGCAAATTGATATTCATGAATGATTTTCGGAATGTGTTTGACGAGACAAAATATTACAAGCTTTTGTTACTTTCTACTAACTTAGTCTATTATTATAAAATCGACATGATTTTCCATGTGGACTCTTGTACGTATATTTTTGAAAACCAATTTGTATTTTTCCAAATATTTCGTATTTCATCGTATACCAAGCTCCGAGGTGTGATGATGACAGGGCGGATCTTTGCAGCATATTTTTGTATTTAATATATTTTAGAAGTTCCTCGATCTCTTTCAAGCATGCTATTCATTGACACCAGGGATGCGGAGTCCTATCATTTTGATAGGACTCCGACTCCGACTCCGGGTGGCAAGCATATATAGCCAACTTTTTTTGAAAAAAGTTTTTACCTACATCATAGATCATAGGCTTACCTGAACCTATCTTTAGTGATTATTGCTGTATCAGTTATCAATCATTTTCGTTGAAAGTTCATCAAATGTCGCTTCACGTTGGATGCATGCGACTCGGCTCCTCCCATCTTCTTGATGTGTGCTTCACATGGTTTTTCTCCAGTCTCTACCAGGCAGGAAAATCCCCCATCCTTCTCCAAAAATATGAGTACGCTTACGATTTTAATATGCGCTTTGGAGGAGATAGCACACACGATTAACGTGAGGGGAAGAGGCAATGTTCTCAAACAAACTACACTCTTTCCCGTTCAAGTTTCCACTCTTTGCATTGATATTTCCAATATTTGCATAGAAATTCAAACATTGTTCTCACAAATCCAAATTTTGCATTCAACTTTCCAATATTTGCATTGATATTTCTTCTCTTTGCGATCAAGAATCTATGATTTGCAGATAGCTTTCCAATATTTGCAATCAAGATTCAAATTTTAACGTCTATACAAATATTCAACTTACTGGCAAAAGATGTTCATTTTATCAACATAGCAGCAGTATGACACCTACTTACAATAGAATTAGCAACCAGGATAGAGAAAGAATATTTGATTCGTATAACGCCGACGGTGATTTCCTGGCAGTTGCAGAATCTTTAGGAATAAAACATGACACTGCCAGAAAGATTATAAAATCTGGTCGTGTGACAAAAAGTATGCAAGGTCGCAACACACACCACAAGGTCGATGACGAAGTCAAAGCCTAATTGGAACAAATGATTTCCAATAATCCGTCTTCAACCTTGCAGCAAATGCAAGAAGGTTTGCAATCAGATTTGCCTTAAAAACCTTCTTTGAGTTTAAGTACAGTATCAAGAACACTGGATGGTATGTTGTACACCATAAAAAATGTTCGCAACATACCCACGGATTAAGCCTGATGTCATAAGAGCCCGAAAGGAATACGCTACTTGGTTTCTCGATGAGGCAAATTATCAAAAATGTATGTATGTCGATGAAACCAACTTTAATTCGTAGACATCACGAACCCAGGGACACTCTAAACGGGGTTCACGGTGTTTTCGGACTGTTGGTGGACAGCGTGGCCATAATGTCAACATCATAATGGCCGTGAGCTCCAGTGGTGGCTTGATAATGCACCGCGAACACATTGGTAGTGTCACTTGAGATACTTTTCAGAATTTTATCAACGACTTGAGCCAGAAGCTTGAAGAAGATTCTCCTCTTGAAAAGACTTGCATCATCTTTGATAATGACCATGTCATCGGAATTCATCTTTTTCTAGAGACCACAATATCTTGAAACATTTGCCGCCATGGTCTCCTATGCTGAACCCCATAGAAGAAGCATTTTCTTTACTGAAGTCCATGATCAAAAAGAAATGAGCATCACCGCCGATTAACAGTCAAATTATAAATGTAAAGGAAACTGCTCGCAGCCAGGGATCCACTACCGTTCAAGTGAGGCAGCAAATTCTCTTAGAGGCACTGAATCTATCGTACACCAGAGTGACAACAGCACAATTTTGTGGACATTTGAATCCCATCTTACCTTGAGCATATGCTGAAGAGTGTTTGTAACTTTTGACTAACTTTCATTTAACTTTTAATGTTCATGATTGTTCAATAAAATATGATATTCAAAATTTACTGTTTTTTAGATCGAAGGAAAATGATGGATGCGGTATATAAGTCGATCATCAAGTAATAAAACGGCTCTTGAAGTTCTATAGCATCAATAAGCTCAATTCCAGATAGAAAACAAACCATCAATATACTGCAGTAAATTTCAAAAATGTCAAGGATATACACTTGATCATTTACATGTATATACATCACATATTTGACCACTGCGAAGGAATTGGGATCAGTAGAATAACCTATGCATCAAAAGCTTTCAGAAAAGAATACAGCTTGCTGTTATACACGTATTTCCATAAACTCCTTGTGAGTGAACCATGCATTCTTCATCATCTCATAAGTGCAAGCACATACATGTATAACAAGACTTTTGACGATGGACGTTAAAATACCCCCATTAAATGCAATGCATGCATTGTCGTTCCTATAAGAAAGAACTAAAATAGCACCTTAATATGGTACAATATGATGCTATCCTGGATGGTAATGATATCGATAAATTATCAATTGTTGTATGTACGACGTACGTATAACTCCTCACAGTCGTGCTGCAAGTAAAGCCACACATTTCATCAATTCACCATTATTATTGAACCGTTGACTTGGTAATCTCTCATATTCATTACATTAATGAAGATCGCAAACTACAGCATGACCCCATTGCGTTAAATATCGAAAAAAATGGTCAAATATTCAGATCTAATACGATCGAAAAAATTTGAATCTTGATTGCAAATATTGGAAAGTTGAATGCAAAATTTGGATTTGTGAGATCAAAGTTTGGAAATTTCTATGCAAATATTGGAAATATCAATGCAAAGACTGGAAACTTGAACGGGAAAGAGTGTAGTATTTTACTTTTGTCTCCGATGTGACCTTTGGTGCGTAGGTGTGATCGAGGCTAGGGAGGCTTGTCTTCTCTACTAAATCACCGAGTGAAAAGACAATCCTTCTTCCACTATCACGGTTCATTCCCTCAACTATTACAAGCTTTGCATGCAGCAGTGTCTCTGTACTTTTGTTTGACGGAGAAAAATGACATCAAGACAGTGACAGCTGTGTGCACGAGGATAAATAATTTGTTTGTATTATATTTCGGGTCTAGTTATAAGCCGGAGTCCGGAGTCCTATCATTTGATAGGACTCCGACTCCAGCAAAAATGTTAGGACTCCGACACCGACTCCGTCTCTGCATCCCTGATTGACACTGTTCCATTTTAGAAGAACTACATTTTTTCTTATTAATGCTTTTCTTATTAATTTCTTTCTTATTCTAGGTACGAACCAGTTTAAGTGAAAGCTGTCAAAATTTTTGATTTTATCGTGGAAATGTTATTCTACTCTGTTATTGACTTTCTTCTAGCCAAATAGCGTGTTCCTGTGCATGTGCTGAGAAGTGTCTAGATATGTGCTCTATGGAGACCTCACATAATGATGTGCAAAGATCCTTGAAAGTTAAGGATTTGATTGTCTTGCAGATTTTTTATATACAAACACGCAAACAATATCTATATCTTTAAATTCATGTTGTTTTCCCTGATCCACAGAATTCATTCATGACATAGTTTTTTAGGATTTGCAATTGTTTTAGATCAAGCTTTATAGTTGAAACTGTAAAGACACATGATATATCGGTATTCATTTTGTACTGGAGAAGCAATGGGGCCTACATAGAAGTTCTCTTGTATTATCCACTGGATACTTGCAAGTCATTTCCAAGGAGGAGGAAAAGGTGTTGCTTAACATTTATGTGTCGTGCAGCAAATTCACAGAATTTAAATTGTTATTTAATGTACAAGACTTGGGCCAAAATTGACAACAAAGTGATTTACGTGTTCATGCATGTAGTCAAACATGCCGGTAATAGTTATTGTCCGACGAGCATAGAATGGTTATCGATACAGAGTTAACAGGTCATTGGGTTAACACTTGCAAAGCCTAGTAGGCTTAAAACATGAAATACTGAGTACCGGTATACATAGGCGTCGATTTACTCTGAACTCAGGGGGGCCAAATTTCTTGATTAAATTTGCTCTGGAAACTCTAGAGCACGAAACTTTGCTTGAATTATGCACGAAATTTTGGCATCAATTCTAACCAACACAAGGCACGAGTAGGCACGAAGTTCATAGTGCCGAGTTCGTACCCATTGATTATTCCTTCGATTTCATTGGATAAACAAATATTTGGTTTGGTGCCTATTAGTGCCTAGTGGCGCCTACTGGTGCCTCGAAATTTAGCTGGCACGAAATTTCGGCTTCGTGCTTAAGCTAGTGCTCTACAGTTTACAGTGTAGCTTACTTCCTCATACGGGCGCATTACTCATGCTCGCACATTTGTAAAACCTTGTCCGCCAGAATCATATCAACGCTGTTTTACCAGATATTGCATGAGCCCTGAACTGAGCGAACGGGATATCCCGGCTTCTATAACTGAAGTGAGAACTAGGAATTTGCTGTTCATGAATTGAAGAATGAAGTGAACTGATGCTTTCCCAATTCTTCCAATTCCTATCGATATTTTGACATTGATTGCTTTTCCTAATTCTATAATTCCTCGTATATTGAAGTTAAGCATTCAAAATCTAAATTTTATGCTATAGCCCTAATGCCTGAATGCAAAGGTTCCTCTTCCCTTTAAGCCAAAATCTCCCCTTTTATGCTAGAAATTTCCCTTTCTTCCAAAATCTAGGCATCCTAATAGATTTTTCTCGATCTCTTCATTTATAATCACATCTTCAAGTAGCTTATGAGATCATCAGCAAAATGGGCTCACCGATTTTCGGTGAGAGCAGATTATTCGAAAGTTAAGCAAAATTTCATTATTGACATGTGGGGGGGGCCCAAAATGATCATTTTCAGCAAGAAAAAAGGTCGAGTAGATTGATATTTTTCATCTAAAATATAAATGTCTGACAAGTTGACGCTTTAGATGTTCTATTAGGCCCTATGATGCCGCAAATGACGGATCATTGCTTTACAAACTTGTATAGTCAATTGAAAGGATAGCGACAATGCGAGAGTTAACCCATGGACGATATAGATAATGGATTCAACTAATTAAGCTGATTGCCTCCTCGGATATTAATTAAATGATACTTATAAGCATGTACTGACGTTTTGTCTACGTTAATTTATCAGCAATAATCAGTAAATGATGCTTAGAATGCAAATAGAGTATCTAGATATTGAACTGTCTCCTTAGTGGAAACAGACCTGAATACATATTCAATTATAGAGCAATGATCAAAATTGTGTTGTGTACATGCATCTCCGATTTACTTTATTACTGCATGTTGACCGAGTGATGATGTTGATGGATATGAACTAGGCCTGCTGATGATTCCTGATATTGAATGAAATAGAGGCCATTCACGTCTGGCCCCATTTTTCAACTTAGAATGCAACTATTAACAAGTTATTTTGAAAAGTTGAACAAGTTGAACCCTTGTCGGGCGAAACGCAGCGTCGTCGGATGATAAAGAGGATTTTTGTGCTTAAATGACTCATGTCTAAGGACATCTTTCTATGCTGGCACTCTGCAATCTCGATGATTCTTGCATTATTATTGTGGACTATTTAATGCCAAGTTACGTGCACTCCCTGCGAATCATTGCTATTGCTATGGACTGTTTTACATGGTTTTCTTAACCCCTGCATATTTAAGTAACTCAAGGAATTAGAAATAAGATATAAAATATCTCATTGACAAGCCGTGTTACAAAGGTTACATAATTACACCCATGAATGACGTGCAAATTGAAATACAAGGTCATAAACCTAAATAATACCGAGAGAGAAAAATGCTCTCACATGCAGAAATTGCTACCTTCAGAAGAAGATTAAATATGAAATTTGTCCACTTGGGCTTTTTATCATAGTACGTAGGCATCCGAGATTATTGTCTACTTTATTAGTACAACAATGCCTGCCTATTTCCCCGGCCAATTTTAGATTGATCGAATTGACGAAATAGCATGAAAGCACTCACATGAGAGGGTCGAAGACGCGGAAGTGAATGAGCTGATTCGGTAGTTAAGCTATAAATCAAGTGATGACTAAGTCACTTGCAGGTACAGTAAAACCTGCTTGTAGTGGACCCTCTCCGTAATGGACACTCGTACGCAATGGACACTTTGTCCTGCATAATTTGCATTTCTCATTGGAATGCCCCTTGCCATAGTGGACACCTGCTATGCTCAACGTGGACAATGGACAGCATTTTGTGACAATTTCCCTCAATAGGTGTGGACAAACACATCATCAAAGTGGTTAATTCTCAAGATGAGATTGCTATGGCAATCCCGTCTTAAGTTTCGTTATGAAAACATGATGATTGACACGAATTGACATTATTCCCATCTCATGATAATTAAATTAACACATTGCCGCACTTGTAAACAGTCCAAACCAAGCAAAAGATTGATGATGTTGTCTGAAACTCTTCAAACCCGTCGGCCACTCACGATGAGGTGGCATAATCGCTTAATTGACTTTCATGATAAAAGATGTCTTAAGCAAATTAAGACATCAATCTTTAATTTTAAACCGTCGACAATCATTTAATGGAATTTAATGACGAAGAGAGTGTAGATATGATAATTAAGCTTCAAGAACGTTTTCGCATAATGCAGTTAAAGAGTTCGAAAGTGGCCAGACAAACTCATATTGTCAATTTTTTTAAACCACAATAGACAGTTATCTTCTGAACTTGCGTACCTTTTTGTGAGAAGAATTTCTATAAGAAATTAAAACATGTTCAATTAAACTGATCGATGTATTTAATTTTTGGTTTTAACTTCATGATAAAGGAAAGTGTGCAGATCATTATAATGCGTATATAAAGTGACCATTGACATAATTCACTGACCAGAAAATACACGTATATCAATTAACAAATTCGTATACACGTACCAAACAGCATAAATTATTCAAATAATTAAGTTTCTCATGATACAGAAGTACGAATAGAGTTTACGGTGATCATATACGAGGTCTGTTCAAAAAGTATCCGACTTTTTCTTCTGCTCGAAAAACTAATGATAATTTGACTCTTATTTCTTGTGGAAACATACATTGTATCTTCATGATTGTCTGTGACTGATTTCTGTTCACTTTATGCACACTTCGCGACTCGCATGGACACTTGTTCTAGTGATAGACATAAACAGTCGTCGGATCTTCATTTAAGCAGTATGACGGAGAGAATCGAGCAGCGTTATTGCATCAAGTTCTGTCAAAAACTTGGTGATTCACAAGTTGAGACAATCCGCAAAATCCAACAAGCTTTCGGAGAAGATGCAATGGGGCTACAACCATCCAAGACTGGTATAATCGATTCAAAGATGGTCGGTTGTCAGCGGATAGTGATCCAAGATCTGGAAGACCTTCCACAAGTCGAAATGAAGAAGTCATCAATCGAGTGAAGGACTTGGTGCTGGAAGATCGTCGCATAACGATCCGAGAACTTGCAGATGAGTCTGACATCAGCACTGGTTCTGTGCATTCAATTTTGCATGAGGATTTAGGTCTGAGGAGAGTCGCTGCAAAGTTTGTGCCGAGACTTCTGACCTTGGAGCAGAAACAGCTTCGACTGGAGGTGTCTCGTGACATGCTTGACTGCGCTGCCAACGACCCTGAGTTCATGGACACAATCATTACAGGTGATTATTGAATTCTAATTTTCATGATTTCAGAAATTGAAACTTCTGTTTTCATTACAGGTGATGAATCTTGGGTGTTCGGATATGACCCAGAAACAAAGGCACAGTCGTCACAGTGGTTGAGCTCAGAGTGTCCAAGGCCGAAGAAGGTTCGTCAATCTCGGAGCTCGGTAAAGGTGATGTTGACCGTCTTCTTTGATTGTCGAGGAGTTGTACACCACGAGTATGCTCCTCGAAACCAGACAATCAACAAGGAGTCCTACCGCGAGGTCCTACGTCGTCTCCGTGAGGCCGTCCGTCGCAAGAGGTCCGATCTGTGGCAAGCAGGAACTTGGCAGCTCCACCATGACAGTGCTCCAGCTCATTCATCGCAGCTTGTTCAAACATTCTTGGCCAAGCACAACGTTCCGGTTGTTCGACAAGCTCCCTACTCACCGGATATGGCTCCCTGCGACTTTTGGTTGTTTCCGAAACTCAAAATGCCACTGAAAGGGACGCGGTTTGAGTCCAGGGAGGACATCATGACCAATGCGACAGCTGCTCTAATGGCAATCCGCAAAGATGACTTTAAAAAGTGCTTCCAGCAGTGGCATGACCGCTGGGAGAAGTGTATCAGGACCCATAGGGACTACTTCGAAGGGGATTAGGGTTGCGTGATTATTTTAAGCTACAAATATATATTTTTAAAAAAAGTCGGATACTTTTTGAACAGACCTCGTACAATAACATAATATATGCATGATATTTATTCTATTATGTATTTGCAAATAATTTCAGTATATAGATAACACTAATATACTCATGTGCAGAATATGACCACTATAAGTACTTTCATATGATTAAAAAACGATAATAATAACGAGAAAGTGAGTATTGAAGTAAACGAAGATGGACCCCTTTACATAATGGACACCTGTTCTCAATGGACACTTTGAGCTGCCAAAAATGGTGTCCCTTAAATAGAGGGTTTACTGTAATGTAATGACTATGATCCTCTTTTAGTCAAAAGCAAAAGAAATTAGCTAAACTTTCTACATTTCGTTTCTCAAATGATTATCTTGAAAGAGAGCAGCGAAACTCATGTTTACATAATGGATAATTTCCTCGAAACTCTGCAGATCTGCCTGCCAGATTCATCAAACATAAGCTAATCATCTCAACATGCAGTATGACCGAATGGATTTCGGGTTATAGTCACTGTTCCATTATGCAGTTATTGGTCAAAATCCTGCTGGGCGCACAGATGTGGAAGTCACTCGACAACACAGATCTAGAAAGGGATAGATGGACTGCTTTCCGCGTTTCCCTATTTCAGCCGTGAAGCCTGAAAACTTCCCATCGCCGCCACGCCTGCTCCCGATATGTAGGCAAGAAATGACGGCCGCTTAGCTGATCGCAATTGACACCTGTGGTGTTGTTTTCAATTGATGATGATTTATTTGATAAGGGTGACAAAATTTGTGTACTTAACGAAGCTGGGATGAGTGTCATAACACAGTGTGGCGATGTCGCAATACTTCAACAAGATAAAATTGAATTTGACATGCATTCTACCGACGCTAAATGGCGATTTTATCATTAAATAAAATCCTCACGCCCTAGGCAATTGCTATCAATTCTCCTACTCTTAATCCGAAACATGTGTTCAAAAGGCATAAGAAAGATAAAATTTTCGAACAGGTTTGCAAAACTGTTTACAGAAATTTCATTTCTTGAGAAATGGTTACCTCGTGTTGTGTTCCACGATGCCAGAACCGTGCTTCGAAAAACTCTAACATTTCTTTTCACGCCTTTCCGTTCTCAAACCCCGAATTGTTGAAGAAGTAGCTTCATAACATTCGACGTAAGAACTTTACTCCCTCTAAGAATTCATCACGCGTATGCAGTGTTCATTTCACCGATGATGACTATAAAAAGGGCGTAAGTGTTATTCATGCAAAGGGACAGTATGGAACTCGCCCCAGAACTCGAAGGAAGCTGAAGAATGACGCAGTGCCTACTGTTTTTGAAGCGTTCCCCCTTTATCTGCAAACACCTTCCAAAAAGCGTCGATCCCCAAAGTAGCTCAATCTTTTTGAGCAGTCTTTTTATGCAACTTCTGCCGAGTCTCAGTCACCAGGGCCATCATCGGAACCCATGGATGTGGATCAAGACTCAGATATCCGCGCAATTCCAAAACGCATGGATCAGGCTACTCAAGTTGGTCGGTAAGCAAGATAATCAGTCGATTAGCGGACCACAATATGTATATAAAGCTAAAAAAATAATATATAACAATAAATATAATATATAAATCAAAATACACTTATGAAATTTTCGTGTATGCTCATACCAAGGTTGATATGAGGCTTGGGTTGGGTCACCCCAAGCCAAGCGGCTTGGGTTTTGCTTGGGTATACCCCCAAGCCCCAAGCAACCCAAGCAGATTTTTCATGACCCAAACAGAATAATAATAATAATAATAATATAATTCTAAAAACAAAAAGTAATGAACATGACACCAATGAAGGTCAGCTGTCATTGCATCTTTGCATCTAGCCTAATAGGCTATCCAATAGCAATTAGCCTACCTCCACTCGATCTATTGAAACTAGGCCTACAGCTGCAGACTGCCTTACTGCATTGAATATCAGTGCCCTGTAGGCCTACTTATTGATGCCGTTCTTGTGGCTTTATGAGACTAGGCTATATTGTAGACCAGCTAACGCCTTAGACACAACAATATACCGGTACGATGAACTAGATTGTAGTAGGCCTGCTTAGCCTATAATACGACAAACGACCATACGATGGCTACAGAGCCTTAGACATAACATCATGCGGTAAAATCGAAGTTTGTCTATTGGATCTACATTCTACAAGAAATTTTGGCACTAGCAATTTATCTCTTTTGACATAAGCTTAGTTTGAGCCTACTGTAATGTGTTTGTATGGGCTAATGTGTCTTACAGACCACATGTAGCTAACTGATACAGGCCTAGAATAATCGAAACCCATGCTTATTTCGGTAGGCTACGATGTAGGCTATATCCTATAGCAAAGCGCAGTTTGACCATTGCAAGCCTGGACTTCACTTTTGATCTTGTTCGTAAAAATGAACAGTAGGCTATAATTAATACAACTCTTACTCTGTATCTACAAGACATGAGTCTGCTAAAATTAAAAACAAGGACTTTCAATGAACAATATCTTTCATCAAGGGATAGTCTAACAAAACAAGATATAGGCTAGCAAGAAAATCAGCAGACCGTTGATAACTCTAGCTATTATCTGGTTGTTCTCCCCATTCATATTTCCAGGAATTTGCGAATGAATGAATGGTCCTATTCATAATCTGACTGAACACAGGTTTGTGTGGGTGAAAAGCGACAGATCGCAGCCCGCCGCAACCAGTAATGCGGTAGCCTAGATCAGTAGTGGATAATCTATGGGGAATTCTCGTCGAAGAATTTAGCACGAGCAAGTCTACAGACACAGCAAACAGTTGGCCTTGTCTTTTGGGGTCGTGCTTGGGTTGTGCTTGGGTCTGACACCCAAGCGCTTGGGTCCAAGACCCAAGCGACCCAAGCACCCAGGCAAACCCAAGCAAACCCAAGCACTCAAGCAACAACCTTGCTCATACAATTATTCTATAATTGCAGCTAACTAACATTCCGGGCTCGGCCCTCACCCGTCCCCCTGGCCAAATTTCTATAAATGAAAATACACTTATGAAATTTTCGTGCATGCTCATGCAAAGTTTTGAAAATTGAACATTTTGTCCTGCAGAAAGTTGATGTAAAAACTTTATTTCCTACCCTTTTTGCAGACCACTTTTATGACCATGACTTTCATCAAGACTCTGATCATCTAACAAAACTTATCAGGCTGATCACGTCGAATTATGTTAAAATTCGCCTCTTTCGGTACGGTAAGATAGCCTATATTTTGAACGTAATATCTTTAATTCAAAAGTCCTATCACGTCAGCAGGCAATGAAGCTGATTCTCTTTAGAGGCAAATAAATTTTGATTTACCGAGTTTTCTTTTGAATAAAACGTTACTTCGCATGCACCTAATTTTCTATTTAAGCTACATTTATGTAAGCAATCATGATGAGTGAGAAAGCATGACATTGCAGGTCATCAGGAATTGTCAACATTTCTATGATTCGTTATCAATTATTATCGTCTTTGAAAGTTAATGTGCTTATTATCATTACATTCTCACAGACACGTGCATGCCAACATTTGTTTCTTGCCTACATACCGGGATTATGCGCGCGCGCGTGGCAGGGAAAGCAGGCTTCAAGCAAATCGGGGAGTAGTCCATCTATCCCTTTCTAGATCTGTGCTCGACAAGTGTTCATCATATTTCAAGCGATTATCTTCCGCTAATAATCGCCTTAAGAAATTTGCCATCTATTAATGAATGTTTACATTTTACAATTCGCGATCGGTTCCAAGAGAAATTCGAGGCGTGCGGTATACATTAATACAATATATGATGGATAAATTCGCCAAAATGCAAATGATCAATTAACGCAGACGGTATTTCATATGATAAATTGTTGATCTGCAAGTGGAGACTGCAAAACAAAAAATCCAGGGGGGGGGCGAAAACATAGTCTCGCCCCGGACAATTTCTTGGGGGGGGGAGCGGCCGCCTGCCCCCCCCCTGGGATCGACGCCTATACCGGTATAGGGGGTGTAAGGATGGGCAAGAATGCCTCAAGTGCCCTCCGTCAGATCGATGCTGCACCTGCCCTAAATTCGTGCCGGCGTCCGTGGGTACGGATCCAGTTGGGTCCTACATATTGCACCAGCAACTTATAATACCAGTACTACATGAGAATTTTATTAATGGAGACTTTAAAAGCTTTGAATTCAAAGATCAATTAGGCTATATGTAGGCCTAGTAGACGCACTATAATCAATATTCCAATTATTTGTAAGAATGTATTCTTCATAAATAAGGCTTTTCAACTGTGCCGCTGATTTGATAGTTAATAATGTGATGTCAACAAAATGTTGACTGAATTCCGGCAACGTGTGCTGTTTCAGACGTCCTCATTTTTTTTAAAACAACACTTGCAGCGATGCAATCAAAATTGTTTTCACGTGCGAAGGTAGTATTTAATTGAGACAGAAACTATAATTTGCGCACAAAAACCCCGTCAGGGCTTTCTCCTTGTGATTTCAATCGATATGTCAAAAGTGCTGGAACCTATTCAAGATGCAGTGCAAATCTTTCAATTTTCGTCGTGACTTTGATTTTTCTATCACAATCTGGGCTGAGAAGTTTGTAGACATGGGATATATTCATGAACAACGATTCAATATTCATGATTTTTGTGCTATTTTTAGTCTAGAATAAATTTTAGTATGTGAAGGTAGCATAATTTGAGAGTGTCTACATTCTGCACGCATGTTTTGTGATATGGATATAGCGAACTGTTCTTTGAACAGTTAAAAAATGATTACCGGCAACTTATACATGCAGTTCAAACCGCACTTCATCTCAAATAAAGTTTCCAGAATCCTATATTCTAGCCTGCATGAATTTTAGGAGTGTTATGTATTCCTCAGTCTATCTATCATAAATTTTCGCAGATATTGAATAATTTCACTACATAGGATAATTTGTATGTATATAACATGTGGAGTTTAGAGATGCAATGAGTAATGGATGTCAATGTAATCTAGGGCCTTCTACCCCAGCCTTTGATAGTCGATTGTGGATAATTGTTTGATAAGCTAACGGTACGTGATGAATTTTGATTGATGCTGTGCAGGTACAGCAGCACTCCCGTTCGGCATTGAGACACTCATTGAAATGAAAAATTGATGACAAGTTTGGCGAGCTCATTGTTCCAGACTCTTGTACATCAGCTCGCGGTCATCAATGTTAACTCAAAAAGATGTGTATTTAACTGTAGTGGAGAGAGTTCTCTATTGACGTTACAAATCACTAGAATTGCCACACAAGTGAAGAAGTATATCTCACTCCAGTGAATCACTTTAAATCAAGCTTGCACGTCGTAGACAAAACATTTCGTAACATCAGCATTCAGTCAGTGGTCGCATTGTTTATCTCAGAACTTCTATCGCTAGGAAAACTTTTATTATATTGAAACTTAGAATATGTTGACCGCTTAAAACTTTCTTGTGGAGGCGGGGTATAGATATACGCATATATAATTATTGCATCAGTGTTATTATTACATGTATATCGATGCTCGTTTGGGTCATTATTTCGATTATCTGTTTTCAATTTGCTAGTGTTTGATTGACTTTGAAAATGCAGTTTACATTATCGTAAATTTAGCTTATAAAGCAGGCCTACAACTCAATAGATTAGTAAATAAGTCACTTACGCGCATTACTGCTCATCGCACAAACATTATATTACAGTGCAAATAATCGCATTGCATAATATTGTGTTGCAGTAGGCAACTCTCGCTTATACGGAATATCGGTAGGCCCAACATCCATGCATTTCATGTATGCTATGTGGAAATTGAATAATGTCAAATGACATAAGTTGCCCAAATGATGTTTGACAATCAAGGCCTTAACTAACCTGTATAGAGATGCCAGCCACCGTCCTATCCCGACCGGACGGTCTACAACAAGTCGGCCACCGATCGGCCGGTTTTGAATAAGACGGCACGGTCCACGCCCCCATAGATACCAGGCCGGCTCCGACCCTGGGGCGCATCATCGTCAGCACTATTTTATAGATTTTGCATGGTAAACCAGCAACCTTTCCTTTCATTTTGATTTTTCCTTCACATAAATAATTAGGTTTTATGATATTACTGATTATCTTGTAAGCAGTATCGTTTACTGTGTTATAAATCTTGTTATCTCACGAATTTCATTTGGACTATTTCTTTATTTAGAAGTTTCATCTAAAACAATTTTCTGCAGTCTATATCAGATTGAAAAGTTTCATCATAATAACCTTAAATGTTGTCTCTCATTCTCAAAGGTTGTACACGGACACTATAGAAATTTCCTCTTCTATTTGAATACTTTCAATATTTTGATATTTTTGCGAGATTTTGTTATTTCGCAATCCTTGTGCACTCGGTGCTCTCCATCTATTATCAAATGATAAAGATAAAAGGGGCCTATTTATCGATCAATTGACCATCATTGCTGCTGTATAGAATCATGAATTACAGTTGCCTTGGAATAGAAGTATTCATTCAATTATATCGGTCAAATTTGGTTGTTTTAATTTTCTAATTTTGCAGTATGAGAATGAACGAGTTTGAGCAATTGAATGCAACCATTAAAAAATGCACTCTCTAAATATAGTATGTGTGAATCTTACGTGATTCGGGGAGATATTTTGAGAAGTGACGGAGTCCAGGCTTGGAACTGGTCGGGTTTGGCGGTCGATGGCCGGCGTGATCAAAACCGGCCGGCGGAGACCGGGCCGGTAGCCAGAAAGAGTCGGCCGGCCCGGCGGCCGGAACTAAGCCAGTATCTCTGTAGCCTACTAATTAAGGCTGTTCAACAGCTGCTCAACTTAGACCGTTAGATATAGCCTAATTAGTTTTCTTGATTTCTACGTACGGAAGACTTCAGAATCTAGTGTGGTAGGATTCCAATTTGGTAGGTACTGTGGATAAGCAAGAGTTCCCGATGAGATACAAAGACGCTGATTTTCATCAATTCATATCCAAATTGATCTTCTATTACGTAATAGACAAATATTCATACTTTGATGCTATATTTTGCACGCGTATGAAAAAGAGTTAGCAGGAACATCTGCAATAACTTGTTTAAGATATGGAATACGATAGGCTAGCGAACACATGAGTCTTGCAAAATTCAGTTATACTAGAGTATGCGATTAAAGCCCACGAAGGAAACTCTATTTGAGATCGAGTGCGACTTAAAACTAGATGTTTAAGTAAGTAATTGTCTATGGATTAGTACTTGATCAGCATCGACGTGCCCTCGATGCCGTCAACCCAATTATGAAAAGTTCGTAACCAGACGAAGACCCAAACTTAGGCTATAATCGGAATCCTCGAGTAAATGCAGCCGTGAATTCAGTATTGAATATACTTATTACCTAAACTTATTAATGTACTTCCAATTAATGTTGTGTCTTTGTACATTTCCCTACAAAGTGGAAAAACAAAAAAAAATAGCAAATTTTCCTCATTCAGTGTTATTCCAAGTACCTAAACTTCTTTATCATCGCCAACTTTCAGTAATATTGTACGATCCTCTCAGCTGCTTTGATTTCCAGAAGACTAATTTTCAAGACACGGTTCGCAATGTTTGAGTCATAGACATTATTTTATCATACTCCTACAAAGTTGGAATTCTATTTTAACTGACGAGAAATCTTGTTGGAGTCATTCCCCCGGGACGATAACATACTTAATGACCCGGCATGGATTCGGTTAAAGGGACCTTCTCATGTGACCTATGTCCCTTGTCGGTTTAGTGGAGTGTCCCTGCATCCCCTAGTTGCATTCGCTGTAACATGTCAGAGTATTAAGGTCAAGAGACAATGGTCTTTGTTTAAGAACTCCGTGAAATTCATTTTTAGTGTGACAATCCTCAAAACCACATTTTTTATCCTATTTTCTGAGGTGCGCAAGCATTATTATGTATCGCCACTTAGACAAAATCACATCCTTCGAGGAGAAGACAGTTTAAAAACTTCAAATGATCTAACTGCGAAGCAAGCCCGACTGATCCATCCCTAAGAACTGGAAAGCCTTTTTCAATACACTGAAACTAAAGTCATGAAGTCACGTGGTTTAGTTATAGGGCCACAGCTGCAAAATCATTCTTGTGTGCTTGATCCACATTAGAAAATCTCGATGAATTCAAAAACAGCAAAAAATGGATTGGCACGGTGGTCAACACTTGTTCTCAAGCTTGTAAGAGTACAAATCGACTGATTTTTATAAAACTTAAACGTTCTTGGAGTTGTCAACATCAACTTTCATTTAAGCCCATGCACGAAAATTTTAGCTTCAGTTGAAGAAAAGTTGTTGCGTTGAAATGGTTACATTGCCTGAATTATCTCACAGTCACTTGGAAGAATGTGAAATGACGTAAGTTAAAAATAGCTTGAATAGAAATGTTTTGTTAAGATTCAAAAAACATTGTATCGTCTAAAAGCTTTTTGCATGTCTGCTTCAATGGTAACAATCAAAAATTTGCATTTTAGTTTCTATTGTGGACATCAGTAAACTAAAATGACGAAATTTACACAACTGACCACAACTAAGCGTAAGATCTTAAAATCTTCGTCAAAGAAAACCTTCAATTTTCGTTTGTAGGGCCTATTGACCACATCTTACGCCTTGTGAAATTAAAGTAGATGCCAAAATAATCTATGGAACATGAGGCTTCATATAGAATAAAGTTAACTAAAATTCAACCACATCTTCCATGCGAAAATTGCGTTTGATAATGGGTTGACATTTTTGTACAATTATTCATGCAATTAACGGTCTGTATGAACATGATTCACTTTCCTGAAGACAAAAAAACATAACCTTGCATTTGAAATATGCTCAAACTTGTATGCGCCAATTTGAAGTGCATGTATGCGAGAAATGACACATAAAGAATTCAAAAAGTCGAGAAAAGTCACAAAATGATTAGCGTTGAACTAAAAGCAGGTGAAACAAAGACTTATCTCTGTTTTCACTTTTCTCAGTAGATCTTCTGAATCTTGTGAATAATACTTGATGGGTAGCATGAGCAATGCGTTATTTTCAGACTTTCGCTCGAATAGTAGTGTTCTATGAATCAGTCATTGCACGTGACTAATTATGTTAGTTGATGTCTGACACCACCATTTGTGAAAAATTAATTGTTTTCAAGCAGCAATTTCTTCACAATTGTGACGAATGCTATCTATTCAATCTAGCTCATAGAAGAAATACCAATCGTTTTCCTCTTTCAGTAGGAAGTATGTAAATTATTCAAATTCCAACGGAGACATTGTTCAGAATTTTAATAACTGGCAGGGGTTCATCTACACCCAATGACAGATTCAAATGTGTTATTCGACACAATCAGATGCGTGGATGATACATTTTTCCATTCAGATAAAAAAAACGAAAATGAATAGCTCTACAAAATATATTTAAATCTAAATAGTCGAAACCACAATTCTTTGAAAACTTAACTCAAATTTTTGGCAGAGAAATCATGAAGCAACGGAAAACGTTTTTAATTGGGAACAGTCAAAAATCCACCCACACTAACAGTATGACTGATTTCCCTGACAGAGTAGCCACGCCTTGGATTCGCGATGCTATAGTCGAGTTATTTACTGAATGGAAGCCGAAGAGAACTGCATTCAGACTGAAAGCATCACTGCTGAGACAATGGTCGACGACTAATGCGTGTCAGAAAAATCCGAATAACAGGATTGCTGCGTTAGACTGAAACATTGAAGCAAACTTTTTCCTTTAACGTTTGTCGTACCAAGCCTATTTTTTCTACGTAGAATACCAAACCTGGCCAAAACTGTCCATAGTATCAAATTCGATTGGAACGTGAAAAGCATCAATTAGTTTTATGTAATAATCCATAGTATTACATCAAAATATTTCAAAGATTTCCTCAGTTTTCGAAAGAGTTTTAAACACAATTTGGACGGACACCCTGTAGTCAATTGGTCTTTGCAAACATGTGCTCCATCACATCACATGCTTGATTAGCTCTTCTGTATGAGCAGAAGCAATACCTCCCATGGATATTGTTATTATAACCGATATGTGCAGGCTGAATTCTGACAAATTCATGAACTGCCGGCAATTCCTTCAGCTCCTGTGAGATGCCGTTGAAGTTGGTGACTTTCCAATTAACCATTCGGGCGAACATGCATGGATTGACTATCTTGAGGCCAAGATCCTCAAACGTTATCCTGCGAAAGACTTTCTCATTTAACTATGTAGGGGGTTTGTTCTTCAGACTAATGACACTGTCCGCTACAATCAGATGTGGAGAGAAGAACAGAACATTTACAGTACACGTCTGGGTCCTGCGATGGACGGCGTATTTCCCAACTTTCAGGTCAACAACTTCTAAAGCTGCAATTTAATAGTTTGGGTTAAGTAGTGGAGCTCCAACCCGAGAATGAAAAATATTCAGTATCGGTGAGCATGAAATGTCTCTCAGTCTATGATATACGGAATCCATAAATAAACTTGTAACTATTTTTTGGTTGCAAAGCAGAAAATACACTATTTTAACACCACATGTCTATCTTTGTTACGAAGAATACCAAGCCTGGTCAAAAATGTGCAAACAGTCCAGTTTTGGTGAGACGGAAAGAACATCGAGCATCAAAAGCCAAAACAGGACAGGTGAAAACTGCATTAGGCTGCATAATCTTTAAAACTGGGGCAGCTCAATATCAAAAATGGTTTATTAAAAAGTGTCGTCGCTTTATCTCAAAATGGATGGACAAATGTTCCAGGCTTGGTACAGTAAAAGTACCGTATGTTTAATTCGCTGCTTAAACTCTGTTCACACATGAGAGCTGAGAGCTGAGACTCAGGCAAGCATCCAATCAAACGGCAAGATTATAACTTCCGTCGTCGATTTCAAACGTCAATCAAAATTATGCTGCGACTAGCTCCACGTAGTCTGAACATTCCTGAGACATGCTTCAGACCCACTAACTTCATCCGTTGTCGTTTCTGCGAGGCGACCACGGGAGGCTCACCACGTTTGCTGAGAGATAGTGTGAACGGTCCTGAGACAAGCTTCTCTGAAGTTTCTGAGAGAAGCCTGTCAGACAAACTCCACGATCCTTGTCTCGTGTGAACAACCCTGAGACCTTCAACTGAGACAACGACTATGTATCAGCAAACGTTGCATGCGTTTCAACTTTTCTAAGACTTCCTTGTCATCAGTATCAAACTGGATTGTGTATTCGGTGCTTATTCATTTCATGCACATGTGCGCGGAATAGTACTTTGCGTTCATGTGTTTGCGTTGGTTGCACAAGTCAATTTAAGTCTGAGCTAATGACTCATTTGATGATATGTATGATACTTAACAATATTTTCATGCCTTGCTTCTTTCAGAAATTTACGATGAATCAGACAGAAACATGATAAGCCATGTATAGGCTACTTTGATTTAATTGATGAAATTAGTTTAGAGCTACACCATGGTGTCCATGTTTTTTTATTGCCAAAAACGGAACACTAGATTGTCACTAGTAGAGTAAGTAAGTAAGTAAGTAAATAGATGTATATTTGAAATAAATGAAAATCATTTTGCACACGATAAATTTGCAGATCAGCTATAAGAATGGGCATGAACATGGCACCAATGACTAGGAAAGTAACAGTGCTATCGAGTCGGAGGTAGAAGGAGAGAAGTCAAGTCACAATGTTGAGTTATGGCGACGACAAGACCAATAGAAATAAGAGTTAGCTCGTCTCTGAGTCTTTGAGAGCTCTAAACGGAAGTGTTGAGTTTTTTCCAGTTTCTTTGGAACATAGTAGTAGTAAGAAAACGGCGAACACCAGATAGCGCAAGATGGCCGCCGTCGTGTCTGAGTCCCCCCCCCTCTGGTCCGCCAGTGTCGTGATGTGCCGGCGAGGTTCCGCTGCCGCCCCCCCCCTCTGGACCGTCAGTGTGTGAGCATTGGGTGTCTGTGTCCGACCGCCTGGTGGACTTGGGCGACCGTCTAGGTTGACGTGGGCGACCGTCTAAGTTGTCGTGGATGGTGAAATGGCTGCCAGATTCGGATTCAGCGTAAAATTCTGCATCGGTAGGGTGAGTTTCAAGGCAATTGGCGAGAAAAAATGTTTCTTCAAAATTTTAACAGAGTTAGAATTTGGGACGTTTTGGTGTGTAGCGCCCAAACGAAGCATCGGATGAGAAAACGGAGGCCAGATTCGGAATCTACGTGAAATTTTGGGTTAGGAAGGATGTTTCCAGCGAAATCGGAGAGAAAAAATTTTCGGCTGACGTCCCCCCCCCCTCTGGACAGCTTGCTTCGATTTTGGCTTCCAGTGGACGGATTTTGTCGTGCGATAGCTCGTTTGAAAGCTAAGAGTGAGACAAATTCAGTGAAAGAATCGGCTTGTTCCTATCTGTCTTCGTTTAGATGTGAGACGCCATTTAAGATTTTGGGACATTGGTGAAAAACGACAGAGTTAGAATTTGGGACGTTTTGGGCTCTAGCTTCAAAACGAAGCATCGGATTGGAAAACGGATTTCAGATTTGGAATCAGCGTGAAATTCTTTATCTGTATAGTGAGTTTCAAGGCAATCGGCGAGAAAAAATTTTCAACATTTTTCGAAAAAACGACAGAGTTAGAATTTGGGACGTTTTGGTGTGTAGCGCCCAAACGAAGCATCGGATGAGAAAACGGAGGCCAGATTCGGAATCTACGTGAAATTTTGGGTTAGGAAGGATGTTTCCAGCGAAATCGGAGAGAAAAAATTTTCGGCTGACGTCCCCCCCCCTCTGGACAGCTTGCTTCGATTTTGGCTTCTAGTGGACGGATTTTGTCGTGCGATAGCTCGTTTGAAAGCTAAGAGTGAGACAAATTCAATGAAAGAATCGGCTTGTTCCTATCTGTCTTCGTTTAGATGTGAGACGCCATTTAAGATTTTGGGACATTGGTGAAAAACGACAGAGTTAGAATTTGGGACGTTTTGGGCTCTAGCTTCAAAACGAAGCATCGGATTGGAAAACGGATTTCAGATTTGGAATCAGCGTGAAATTCTTTATCTGTATAGTGAGTTTCAAGGCAATCGGCGAGAAAAAATTTTCAACATTTTTCGAAAAAACGACAGAGTTAGAATTTGGGTACGTTTTGGTGTGTAGCGCCCAAACGAAGCATCGGATGAGAAAACGGAGGCCAGATTCGGAATCTACATGAAATTTTGGATTAGGAAGGATGTTTCCAGCGAAATCGGAGAGAAAAAATTTTCGGCTGACGTCCCCCCCCCCTCTGGACAGCTCGCTTCGATTTTGGCTTCTAGTGGACGGATTTTGTCGTGCGATAGCTCGTTTGAAAGCTAAGAGTGAGACAAATTCAGTGAAAGAATCGGCTTGTTCCTATCTGTCTTCGTTCAAAAGTTAGAGCGGTTACAAGATTTTAGGTCGGAGCTCGCTTACCTGAAAAAATCCTAAGTGTCAGAGTGACTTTGAATGGGTAAAATTTTGAAAATTTTCCAAAGTGTGGAATTTCGACCTGGGACCGTCACCAAAACATTTTTCATCAAATTCTGAAATTTCGCTGACGTCCCCCCCCTCTGGACAGCTTGCTTCGATTTTGGCTTCCAGTGGACGGATTTTTTCGTGCGATAGCTCGTTTGAAAGCTAAGAGTGAGACAAATTCAGTGAAAGAATCGGCTTGTTCCTATCTGTCTTCGTTTAGATGTGAGACGCCATTTAAGATTTTGGGACATTGGTGAAAAACGACAGAGTTAGAATTTGGGACGTTTTGGGCTCTAGCTTCAAAACGAAGCATCGGATTGGAAAACGGATTTCAGATTTGGAATCAGCGTGAAATTCTTTATATGTATGGTGAGTTTCAAGTCAATCGGAGAGAAAAAATTTTCAACATTTTTCGAAAAACCGACCGAGTTAGAATTTGGGATGTTTTGGTGTGTAGCGCCCAAACGAAGCATCGGATGAGAAAACGGAGGCCAGATTCGGAATCTACGTGAAATTTTGGGTTAGGAAGGATGTTTCCAGCGAAATCGGAGAGAAAAAATTTTCGGCTGACGTCCCCCCCCCTCTGGACAGCTCGCTTCGATTTTGGCTTCCAGTGGACGGATTTTGTCGTGCGATAGCTCGTTTGAAAGCTAAGAGTGAGACAAATTCAGTGAAAGAATCGGCTTGTTCCTATCTGTCTTCGTTCAAAAGTTAGAGCGGTTACAAGATTTTAGGTCGGAGCTCGCTTACCTGAAAAAATCCTAAGTGTCAGAGTGACTTTGAATGGGTAAAATTTTGAAAATTTTCCAAAGTGTGGAATTTCGACCTGGGACCGTCACCAAAACATTTTTCATCAAATTCTGAAATTTCGCTGACGTCCCCCCCCCTCTGGACAGCTTGCTTCGATTTTGGCTTCCAGTGGACGGATTTTTTCGTGCGATAGCTCGTTTGAAAGCTAAGAGTGAGACAAATTCAATGAAAGAATCGGCTTGTTCCTATCTGTCTTCGTTTAGATGTGAGACGCCATTTAAGATTTTGGGACATTGGTGAAAAACGACAGAGTTAGAATTTGGGACGTTTTGGGCTCTAGCTTCAAAACGAAGCATCGGATTGGAAAACGGATTTCAGATTTGGAATCAGCGTGAAATTCTTTATATGTATGGTGAGTTTCAAGTCAATCGGAGAGAAAAAATTTTCAACATTTTTCGAAAAACCGACCGAGTTAGAATTTGGGATGTTTTGGTGTGTAGCGCCCAAACGAAGCATCGGATGAGAAAACGGAGGCCAGATTCGGAATCTACGTGAAATTTTGGGTTAGGAAGGATGTTTCCAGCGAAATCGGAGAGAAAAAATTTTCGGCTGACGCCCCCCCCCCCTCTGGACAGCTCGCTTCGATTTTGGCTTCCAGTGGACGGATTTTGTCGTGCGATAGCTCGTTTGAAAGCTAAGAGTGAGACAAATTCAGTGAAAGAATCGGCTTGTTCCTATCTGTCTTCGTTCAAAAGTTAGAGCGGTTACAAGATTTTAGGTCGGAGCTCGCTTACCTGAAAAAATCCTAAGTGTCAGAGTGACTTTGAATGGGTAAAATTTTGAAAATTTTCCAAAGTGTGGAATTTCGACCTGGGACCGTCACCAAAACATTTTTCATCAAATTCTGAAATTTCGCTGACGTCCCCCCCCCTCTGGACAGCTTGCTTCGATTTTGGCTTCCAGTGGACGGATTTTTTCGTGCGATAGCTCGTTTGAAAGCTAAGAGTGAGACAAATTCAATGAAAGAATCGGCTTGTTCCTATCTGTCTTCGTTTAGATGTGAGACGCCATTTAAGATTTTGGGACATTGGTGAAAAACGACAGAGTTAGAATTTGGGACGTTTTGGGCTCTAGCTTCAAAACGAAGCATCGGATTGGAAAACGGATTTCAGATTTGGAATCAGCGTGAAATTCTTTATATGTATGGTGAGTTTCAAGTCAATCGGAGAGAAAAAATTTTCAACATTTTTCGAAAAACCGACCGAGTTAGAATTTGGGATGTTTTGGTGTGTAGCGCCCAAACGAAGCATCGGATGAGAAAACGGAGGCCAGATTCGGAATCTACGTGAAATTTTGGGTTAGGAAGGATGTTTCCAGCGAAATCGGAGAGAAAAAATTTTCGGCTGACGTCCCCCCCCCTCTGGACAGCTCGCTTCGATTTTGGCTTCCAGTGGACGGATTTTGTCGTGCGATAGCTCGTTTGAAAGCTAAGAGTGAGACAAATTCAGTGAAAGAATCGGCTTGTTCCTATCTGTCTTCGTTCAAAAGTTAGAGCGGTTACAAGATTTTAGGTCGGAGCTCGCTTACCTGAAAAAATCCTAAGTGTCAGAGTGACTTTGAATGGGTAAAATTTTGAAAATTTTCCAAAGTGTGGAATTTCGACCTGGGACCGTCACCAAAACATTTTTCATCAAATTCTGAAATTTCGCTGACGTCCCCCCCCCTCTGGACAGCTTGCTTCGATTTTGGCTTCCAGTGGACGGATTTTTTCGTGCGATAGCTCGTTTGAAAGCTAAGAGTGAGACAAATTCAATGAAAGAATCGGCTTGTTCCTATCTGTCTTCGTTTAGATGTGAGACGCCATTTAAGATTTTGGGACATTGGTGAAAAACGACAGAGTTAGAATTTGGGACGTTTTGGGCTCTAGCTTCAAAACGAAGCATCGGATTGGAAAACGGATTTCAGATTTGGAATCAGCGTGAAATTCTTTATATGTATGGTGAGTTTCAAGTCAATCGGAGAGAAAAAATTTTCAACATTTTTCGAAAAAACGACCGAGTTAGAATTTGGGATGTTTTGGTGTGTAGCGCCCAAACGAAGCATCGGATGAGAAAACGGAGGCCAGATTCGGAATCTACGTGAAATTTTGGGTTAGGAAGGATGTTTCCAGCGAAATCGGAGAGAAAAAATTTTCGGCTGACGTCCCCCCCCCTCTGGACAGCTCGCTTCGATTTTGGCTTCCAGTGGACGGATTTTGTCGTGCGATAGCTCGTTTGAAAGCTAAGAGTGAGACAAATTCAGTGAAAGAATCGGCTTGTTCCTATCTGTCTTCGTTCAAAAGTTAGAGCGGTTACAAGATTTTAGGTCGGAGCTCGCTTACCTGAAAAAATCCTAAGTGTCAGAGTGACTTTGTATGGGTAAAATTTTGAAAATTTTCCAAAGTGTGGAATTTCGACCTGGGACCGTCACCAAAACATTTTTCATCAAATTCTGAAATTTCGCTGACGTCCCCCCCCCTCTGGACAGCTTGCTTCGATTTTGGCTTCCAGTGGACGGATTTTGTCGTGCGATAGCTCGTTTGAAAGCTAAGAGTGAGACAAATTCAATGAAAGAATCGGCTTGTTCCTATCTGTCTTCGTTTAGATGTGAGACGCCATTTAAGATTTTGGGACATTGGTGAAAAACGACAGAGTTAGAATTTGGGACGTTTTGGGCTCTAGCTTCAAAACGAAGCATCGGATTGGAAAACGGAGGCCAGATTTGGAATCAGCGTGAAATTCTTTATATGTATGGTGAGTTTCAAGTCAATCGGAGAGTTTCAAGTCAATCGGCGAGAAAAATGTTCAACATTTTTTCGGAAAAACGACAGTTAGAATTTTTGCGATGGCTGCCTACTGTAGAGCCAAAACGAAGCATCGGATGGGAAAACGGAGGCCAGATTCGGATTCAGCGTCAAATTCTACATGGAAATGGTGTATTTCCAGCTCAATCGGAGCACTAGAACCGGAGATAGACGGGTTTTTTAGTGTTTGGATGATGGGTGTTACGTCATCAGCTGATCGCCACACACTATATAAGCTGGGAACCGAGAGAGACTTGTCATTAATACGAGAGATAGTCAACGGTAAGTCGTCTCTCTGAGCTCCGATGATAGCTTCGGACATTCCAAATCCCGAGTTTCTGTAAGAAACCGACTTAGAAAATTTCATTGCTGATATCAGCTAAGGCGTCAGACTTAGAGGTTAGCCAGGAGATGGCCTTCGTCTCCAGGCCATAAAAGACTCCAAAACTTTAAAGGCTTGTAACTTTGCTTCTACAAGTCCGTTTGACTTGATTCAAAAAAGGTTCGGTCGCTATTGACCTGCCCTAAGTGATAGACTACTTATAAAATTTCATAAGTAGTGCTAAAAAATTGAAAAATTTAAATTCGCTATTTTTTGGCAATTTTCGGGATTTTCAAACCTTCTGAATTCAACTAAGACATTTATAAAGTTGTGGGAGGCAAGCTTCGGCTTGGAATTTGCAACCTTTGTAAACAATCCACTGATTTTCATGTCAAAATCGGGGTCCGGATACCAACACAGTGATATGACGCACGCTCTGTCCGCGGGAGGTTGGATTTGTGGGCCGAGGCCTTGGAGTTGGGATAAGATCCCCTCTGAGTAATGCCTGTAACGGATTCAAAGGTTCGACACTTTCCACCAATCTCACAATTTAGCTGTATGATTATAAGAATGACTGCCAATGTCGCCTGTTAGTAATTCTATTTCATCCTTCCTTTACAGATACATAAGTTACAAAATGGGAGGCAACTCAAAATTTTTATTTAAAAAGTGCTCTTGCGGAGAAATAAAGAGGGGTGGCGAATTCAAACGTCACATTAATAAGTACAAGAATACGCCTCACTTCCACGAGGAAAGAGCCGTTATTTCCGGCTGTACACATTGCCTGAAATTTTTGAAAGGCAAAGAGCATGAGGAATTTTACATCGCCCACGCCGACTGTCCGCTCAAAAAGGCAAACAATTACATAACATCAGACATCGGCAAAGTGATCGCACCCTTCTTCAACGAAGAAACAGTCGATCTTGACGCAGCACTACAAGAGGCTATTGCAACAATTTTGGAGCCTGCTGCTTCGGCCACTACCTCATCAACAGCAGAAGAGAAGGCCCCACTAAGCGATTTGGACAGCTCAGATGACTCCGATTCTGAGGAGGTCGTCATTACTAAAGACACGGAAGAGATAGGAAAACCAACAAATCAGTCTTCCCCGAAAAAGAAAGTAATCGCACCTTCCCCAGTAAAGAAGGGGATTAAGCAGCAGACGAACAGCTGGAATAAGGATACCCAGATCGCAAAAGTGAGCCAGGAATATGCACTCACAAAATTAAAAGATGAGCTCACTCGTTACAAAAATGAATGTTCGGCCCTTAGGGATGACAATTTCCACCTGAAGGGTCAGGTAGCCGAGATTCGGGCCCTCAAGACACAAGTGATCAATTTAGAATCTTTCCGCGAAAGGGCGCTTGCCAGCGAAAAACGCGTTACTGAGCAGGCGACTTACATAAAATCATTAAAAGCTCAAGAAGAGGTATCAAATTTAAAAATTGAGCAATTAAAGACTAGCCTGACTGAGAGTCAGAAGAAAGAAGAGAGACGAACAACGCTCCACATTCCCATCATCAAGAGCAGAATCGTCGACAGCATCATCCTTGAGAGTGAGGACTTGGATTCCACATTTGAGTGCTACGAGGGAGCAATGGCGGAGATGCGCTGTCTCCATGTCTCTATAAAGCATGATGGCGAAATAAAGGAGCTGCGCCACCGGAAGCGGAAACTGCCGGCCAAATACTTACCTCAACCATCACCATCGAAGGGGTCGCGAACCGGCTAAATTTCTCTTATGGTAAGTTAATATCATCTCTATCACTTGAATATATTTCATCTATTTTTCCTTCTATTTTCAGATACGACGAGAACGAACCATCGGCTCTCTTAAGGGCCACCATGGGGCAAGACATGATAGAACCTCCACGCGGTTTGCCCTGGGCAGTCTTCGGACTGGCGAATACTATCATTAAGTTGAATCTGCTATCAGTCAACTTGAACGTTGCAAATGAAGTTCGGTGTAATACTTCCTTTCGACGGGCGTTCCTGTATAGGACGGCGGTGAAACCCGTAGCTATGTATACCGCAAGGGACATTCGGCAATGGTCAATCTTGTTAAACCTCTCTGCGTCATGTTTGCAAGTGATTGCCTCTGTCTCAACGTAGTATGCATTCGCGCCAGGGCGACATTTAGCCAACTGTCGAAGGTTGCCTAAAACTTTCCATTGCATACGTTATGAGAGCCATGAGTTCTACCTGTCTCTATCAATGAGACGAATTGATGAATGGAATGAAAGGGAGGATACTCACGCGCCACACGCAACATAACACACTTCTCTCTTCCGTAGTCTAACAAGCTCTTTACACATGGATCACAGTCGATTGCTATCCCTGAAGCATTCTGATTCGCTGTTGAGCAATTCATTGTTGAAAACCCTATATAAGCCAGAAGATTGTAGCGCTTCTCATTCAATTTGAAGTCACGATGGAAGCCACATCTGCCGACAACATTCCCGTCTTCATCGATGAAGACAACGCCATTCCCGAGTTCGTCATCCTCGACGAGTGGGATGAGGATGAGAAGAAGGGGAAGATCAAGAGGATCATTTGGACGGATGAGGTGTGGACTCCGAATACCACTCGCATCCGAAAGGTGCCAGATGCACCAGCACGGCTTAGGCGGTATAGGGTTTATGACAACCTAACCGTCATACCCCTTGACTATTCAAGCCAATAGTCAACCTAATCCCGAGAATGAACCATCGGCTCTCTTAAGGGCCACCATGGGGCAAGACATGATAGAACCTCCACGCGGTTTGCCCTGGGCAGTCTTCGGACTGGCGAATACTATCATTAAGTTGAATCTGCTATCAGTCAACTTGAACGTTGCAAATGAAGTTCGGTGTAATACTTCCTTTCGACGGGCGTTCCTGTAAAGGGCGGCGGTGAAACCCGTAGCTATGTATACCGCAAGGGACATTCGGCAATGGTCAATCTTGTTAAACCTCTCTGCGTCATGTTTGCAAGTGATTGCCTCTGTCTCAACGTAGTATGCATTCGCGCCAGGGCGACATTTAGCCAACTGTCGAAGGTTGCCTAAAACTTTCCATTGCATACGTTATGAGAGCCATGAGTTCTACCTGTCTCTATCAATGAGACGAATTGATGAATGGAATGAAAGGGAGGACACTCACGCGCCACACGCAACATAACACACTTCTCTCTTCCGTAGTCTAACAAGCTCTTTACACATGGATCGCAGTCGATTGCTATCCCTGTATCAGAAGTGTAAGCTATCTTAATTTATTTGACACTATTTCATCTATTATCATCATCGTCCATATGAAATGTTTTAAGATTTACAAGTTAGACTAAGCGTTCTACTATTTGTAAATGAAAGATATAGTTTCAACAGTTTACAGATTGAAAATAAAGTTTCAATAGTGTGTGTGTGTGTATGTTAAGAATAAAGTTTTATCTGTTTGTATGTTAGAAATAGAATGAAGTTTCACCAGTTTACAAGTTAAGAATAAAGTTCTATCTGTTTATATGTTAGAAATAAAATAAAGTTTCAATAGTTTGCAAGTTAAAAATAAAGTTTCAATAGTTTACAAGTTTCAATAGTTTACAAGTTTTAAAATAAAGTTTAAATAGTGTGCAAGATAAAAAATAAAGTTTTAATAGTGTACACGTTGGAAATAAAGTTTTAATAGTTTATGTGCTTCAAAATAGAGTTATAACAGTTTATATGTTAGAAATAAAATGAAGTTTCATCAGTTTACAAGTTAAGAATAAAGTTCTATCTGTTTGTCTGATAGAAATAAAACAAAGTTTCAACCGTTTACAAGTTAAAAATAAAGTTTCAACAGTTTACAAGTTAAAATTAAAGCTTCAACAATTACAAGTTAAAAATAAAACTTCAAAAGTTTACCAGTTAGAAATAAAGTTTCATCAGTTTACAAGTCAAAATAAAGTTTCAACAGATTATAAGTTAAAAGAAAAGTTCCAATAGTATGTGCATTAGAAATAACGTTTCAGCTGTTTGTATGTTAGAAATAAGATAAAGTTTCAATTGTGTGTACGTTAGAAATAAAGTTCTATCTGTTTCTATGATAGAAATAAAACAAAGTTTCAACCGTTAACAAGTTAAAAATAAAGTTTCAAGAGTTTACAAGTTAAAACTAATGTTTCAATAGTGTATGTATGTTAAGAATAAAGTTAGAACAGTTTACAAGCTGAAATAAAGTTTTAATAGTGTACACGTTGGAAATAAAGTTTTAATAGTTTATGTGCTTCAAAATAGAGTTATAACAGTTTATATGTTAGAAATAAAGTTTCAACAGTCTACAAGTTAAAAATAAAATTATAACTGTTTCAAGAGTTTACAAGTTAGAAATTAAGTTTCAATGGTGTATGCGTTAGAAATAAAGTTTTAGCTGTTTGTATATCAAAATAAAGTTTCAAGAGTTTACAAGTTAGAAATAAAATGAAGGTTCACCAGTTTACAAGTTAAGAATGAAGTTCTATCTGTTTGTATGTTAGAAATAAAACAAAGTTTCAACCGTTAACAAGTTAAAAATAAAGTTTTAAGAGTTACAAGTTAAAACTAATGTTTCAATAGTGTGTGTATGTTAAGAATAAAGTTTTATCTGTTTGTATGTTAGAAATAGAATGAAGTTTCACCAGTTTACAAGTTAAGAATAAAGTTCTATCTGTTTATATGTTAGAAATAAAATAAAGTTTCAATAGTTTGCAAGTTAAAAATAAAGTTTCAATAGTTTACAAGTTTTAAAATAAAGTTTAAATAGTGTGCAAGATAAAAAATAAAGTTTGAACAGTTTACAAGCTGAAATAAAGTTTTAATAGTGTACACGTTGGAAATAAAGTTTTAATAGTTTATGTGCTTCAAAATAGAGTTATAACAGTTTATATGTTAGAAATAAAATGAAGTTTCATCAGTTTACAAGTTAAGAATAAAGTTCTATCTGTTTGTCTGATAGAAATAAAACAAAGTTTCAACCGTTTACAAGTTAAAAATAAAGTTTCAACAGTTTACAAGTTAAAATTAAAGCTTCAACAATTACAAGTTAAAAATAAAACTTCAAAAGTTTACCAGTTAGAAATAAAGTTTCATCAGTTTACAAGTCAAAATAAAGTTTCAACAGATTATAAGTTAAAAGAAAAGTTCCAATAGTATGTGCATTAGAAATAACGTTTCAGCTGTTTGTATGTTAGAAATAAGATAAAGTTTCAATTGTGTGTACGTTAGAAATAAAGTTCTATCTGTTTCTATGATAGAAATAAAACAAAGTTTCAACCGTTAACAAGTTAAAAATAAAGTTTCAAGAGTTTACAAGTTAAAACTAATGTTTCAATAGTGTATGTATGTTAAGAATAAAGTTAGAACAGTTTACAAGCTGAAATAAAGTTTTAATAGTGTACACGTTGGAAATAAAGTTTTAATAGTTTATGTGCTTCAAAATAGAGTTATAACAGTTTATATGTTAGAAATAAAATGAAGTTTCATCAGTTTACAAGTTAAGAATAAAGTTCTATCTGTTTGTATGTTAGAAATAAAACAAAGTTTCAACCGTTAACAAGTTAAAAATAAAGTTTTAAGAGTTTACAAGTTTAACTAATGTTTCAATAGTGTGTGTATGTTAAGAATAAAGTTTTATCTGTTTGTATGTTAGAAATAGAATGAAGTTTCACCAGTTTACAAGTTACGAATAAAGTTCTATCTCTTTAAGTTTATAAGTTAAGAATAAAGTTCTATCTGTTTATATGTTAGAAATAGAATGAAGTTTCACCAGTTTACAAGTTAAGAATAAAGTTCTATCTGTTTATATGTTAGAAATAAAATAAAGTTTCAACAGTCTACAAGTTAAAAATAAAATTATAACTGTTTCAAGAGTTTACAAGTTAGAAATTAAGTTTCAATGGTGTATGCGTTAGAAATAAAGTTTTAGCTGTTTGTATATCAAAATAAAGTTTCAAGAGTTTACAAGTTAGAAATAAAATGAAGGTTCACCAGTTTACAAGTTAAGAATGAAGTTCTATCTGTTTGTATGTTAGAAATAAAACAAAGTTTCAACCGTTAACAAGTTAAAAATAAAGTTTTAAGAGTTACAAGTTAAAACTAATGTTTCAATAGTGTGTGTATGTTAAGAATAAAGTTTTATCTGTTTGTATGTTAGAAATAGAATGAAGTTTCAACAGTTTACAAGTTAAGAATAAAGTTCTATCTGTTTATATGTTAGAAATAAAATAAAGTTTCAATAGTTTGCAAGTTAAAAATAAAGTTTCAATAGTTTACAAGTTTTAAAATAAAGTTTAAATAGTGTGCAAGATAAAAAATAAAGTTTGAACAGTTTACAAGCTGAAATAAAGTTTTAATAGTGTACACGTTGGAAATAAAGTTTTAATAGTTTATGTGCTTCAAAATAGAGTTATAACAGTTTATATGTTAGAAATAAAATGAAGTTTCATCAGTTTACAAGTTAAGAATAAAGTTCTATCTGTTTGTATGATAGAAATAAAACAAAGTTTCAACCGTTTACAAGTTAAAATAAAGTTTCACCAGTGTACAAGTTAGAAATAAAGTTTCAATAGTGTATATGTTAGAAATAAAGTTTTAGCTGTTTGTATATGAAAAACTAAGTTTCAAGAGTTTACAAGTTAAAAAATAAAGTTTCAATGGTGTATACGTTAGAAATAAAGTTTTAGCTGTTTGTATATCAAAATAAAGTTTCAAGAGTTTACAAGTTAGAAATAAAGTTTCAACAGTGTGCACGTTAAGAATAAAGTTTCAATAGTGTGTATGTTAAGAATAAAGTTCTATCTGTTTATATGTTAGAAATAAAAATGAAGGTTCATCAGTTTACAAGTTAAGAATAAAGTTTTATCTGTTTGTATGTTAGAAATAAAATAAAGTTTCGACCGTTAACAAGTTAAAAATAAAGTTTCAGATTAAAATAAAGTTTCAATAGTGTGTATGATGGAAATAAAGTTTAAGCGCTTTGTGCGTCAGAAATAAAGTTTCAACCGTTTACAAGTTAAAAATAAAGTTTCAACAGTGTGTACGTTAAGAATAAAGTTCTATCTGTTTATATGTTAGAAATAAAAATAAAGGTTCACCAGTTTACAGGTTAAGAATAAAGTTTTATCTGCTTGTATGTCAGAAATGAAATAAAGTTTCACCAGTTTAAAAGTTAAGAATAAAGTTTCAATAGTGTGTATGTTAGAAATAAAGTTTCAATAGTGTGTATGTTAAGAATAAAGTTCTATCTGTTTATATGTTAGAAATAAAAATGAAGGTTCACCAGTTTGCAAGTTAAGAATAAAGTTTTATCTGCTTGCATGTCAGAAATGAAATAAAGTTTCACCAGTTTAAAAGTTAAGAATAAAGTTTCACCAGTTTAAAAGTTAAGAATAAAGTTTCAATAGTGTGTATGTTAAGAATAAAGTTCTATCTGTTTATATGTTAGAAATAAAATGAAGTTTCAATAGTGTGTATGTTAAGAATAAAGTTCTATCTGTTTATATGTTAGAAATAAAATGAAGGTTCACCAGTTTACAAGTTAAGAATAAATTTTATCTGCTTGTATGTTAGAAATAAAATAAAGTTTCACCGATTTACAAGTTAAAAAATAAAGTTTCAATAGTTAACACGTTAAAAATAAAGTTTCAATAGTGTGTATGTTAAGAATAAAGTTCTATCTGTTTGTATATTAGAAAGAAAATGAAGGTTCATCAGTTTACAAGTTAATAATAAAGTTTTATCTGTTTGTATGTTAGAAATAAAACATAGTTTCAACCGTTGACAAGTTAAAAATAAAGTTTCAATAGTTTGCGAGTTAAAACTAATGTTTCAATAGTGCGTATGTTAAGAATAAAGTTTTATCTGTTTGTATGTTAGAAATAAAATGAAGCTTCGCCAGTTTACAAGTTTAGAATAAAGTTTTATCAGCTTGTATGTTAGAAATAAAATGAAGTTTCACCAGTTTACAAATTAAAAATAAAGTTTCAATAGTGTGTACGTTAGAAATAAAGTTTCAACCGTTTACAAGTTAAAATAAAGTTTCAACAGTGTCTACGTTAGAAATAAAGTTTTATCTGTTTGTAAAGTTCGATCGTAGGATTTACTAGTTTGCAAGTTAGACTCAGCATTCTACTAGTTGTAAATGAAAATAACGTTTCAACAGTTTACAGATTAAAATAAAGTTTCAATAGTGTATATGATGGAAATAAAGTTTAAGCGCTTTGTGCGTTAGAAATAAAGTTTCAGCCGTTGACAAGTTAAAAATAAAGTTTCAACAGTGTGTACGTTAGAAATAAAGTTTCAACAGTTTACAAGTTGAAAAATAAAGTTTCAACAGTGTGTACGTTAGAAATAAATGAAAGTAAGAACTTCATCGTATGAGTATTCAAAGCATGTTTTGTAAATCAAATGTGTGTAGTCCTGACATGATAGAATCGCGTTAGAAATAAAGTTTCAGCCGTTTACAAGTTAAAGATAAAGTTTCAACAGTGTGTACGTTAGAAATAAAGTTTTAGCTGTTTATATGTTAGAAACAAAATAAAGTTTCACAGTTTACAAGTTGAAAAATAAAGTTTCAACAGTGTGTACGTTAGAAATAAATGAAAGTAAGAACTTCATCGTATGAGTATTCAAAACATGTTTTGTAAATCAAATGTGTGTAGTCCTGACATGATAGAATCAAGCTTGACAAACGCGTTTGTCAAGTTCATTTGATTCTATCATGTCAGGACTACACACATTTGATTTACAAAACATGTTTTGAATACTCATACGATGAAGTTCTTACTTTCATTTATTTCTAACGTACACACTGTTGAAACTTTATTTTTCAACTTGTAAACTGTGAAACTTTATTTTGTTTCTAACATATAAACAGCTAAAACTTTATTTCTAACGTACACACTGTTGAAACTTTATCTTTAACTTGTAAACGGCTGAAACTTTATTTCTAACGCGATTCTATCATGTCAGGACTACACACATTTGATTTACAAAACATGCTTTGAATACTCATACGATGAAGTTCTTACTTTCATTTATTTCTAACGTACACACTGTTGAAACTTTATTTTTCAACTTGTAAACTGTTGAAACTTTATTTCTAACGTACACACTGTTGAAACTTTATTTTTAACTTGTCAACGGCTGAAACTTTATTTCTAACGCACAAAGCGCTTAAACTTTATTTCCATCATATACACTATTGAAACTTTATTTTAATCTGTAAACTGTTGAAACGTTATTTTCATTTACAACTAGTAGAATGCTGAGTCTAACTTGCAAACTAGTAAATCCTACGATCGAACTTTACAAACAGATAAAACTTTATTTCTAACGTAGACACTGTTGAAACTTTATTTTAACTTGTAAACGGTTGAAACTTTATTTCTAACGTACACACTATTGAAACTTTATTTTTAATTTGTAAACTGGTGAAACTTCATTTTATTTCTAACATACAAGCTGATAAAACTTTATTCTAAACTTGTAAACTGGCGAAGCTTCATTTTATTTCTAACATACAAACAGATAAAACTTTATTCTTAACATACGCACTATTGAAACATTAGTTTTAACTCGCAAACTATTGAAACTTTATTTTTAACTTGTCAACGGTTGAAACTATGTTTTATTTCTAACATACAAACAGATAAAACTTTATTATTAACTTGTAAACTGATGAACCTTCATTTTCTTTCTAATATACAAACAGATAGAACTTTATTCTTAACATACACACTATTGAAACTTTATTTTTAACGTGTTAACTATTGAAACTTTATTTTTTAACTTGTAAATCGGTGAAACTTTATTTTATTTCTAACATACAAGCAGATAAAATTTATTCTTAACTTGTAAACTGGTGAACCTTCATTTTATTTCTAACATATAAACAGATAGAACTTTATTCTTAACATACACACTATTGAAACTTCATTTTATTTCTAACATATAAACAGATAGAACTTTATTCTTAACATACACACTATTGAAACTTTATTCTTAACTTTTAAACTGGTGAAACTTTATTCTTAACTTTTAAACTGGTGAAACTTTATTTCATTTCTGACATGCAAGCAGATAAAACTTTATTCTTAACTTGCAAACTGGTGAACCTTCATTTTTATTTCTAACATATAAACAGATAGAACTTTATTCTTAACATACACACTATTGAAACTTTATTTCTAACATACACACTATTGAAACTTTATTCTTAACTTTTAAACTGGTGAAACTTTATTTCATTTCTGACATACAAGCAGATAAAACTTTATTCTTAACCTGTAAACTGGTGAACCTTTATTTTTATTTCTAACATATAAACAGATAGAACTTTATTCTTAACGTACACACTGTTGAAACTTTATTTTTAACTTGTAAACGGTTGAAACTTTATTTCTGACGCACAAAGCGCTTAAACTTTATTTCCATCATACACACTATTGAAACTTTATTTTAATCTGAAACTTTATTTTTAACTTGTTAACGGTCGAAACTTTATTTTATTTCTAACATACAAACAGATAAAACTTTATTCTTAACTTGTAAACTGATGAACCTTCATTTTTATTTCTAACATATAAACAGATAGAACTTTATTCTTAACATACACACTATTGAAACTTTATTCTTAACGTGCACACTGTTGAAACTTTATTTCTAACTTGTAAACTCTTGAAACTTTATTTTGATATACAAACAGCTAAAACTTTATTTCTAACGTATACACCATTGAAACTTTATTTTTTAACTTGTAAACTCTTGAAACTTAGTTTTTCATATACAAACAGCTAAAACTTTATTTCTAACATATACACTATTGAAACTTTATTTCTAACTTGTACACTGGTGAAACTTTATTTTAACTTGTAAACGGTTGAAACTTTGTTTTATTTCTATCATACAAACAGATAGAACTTTATTCTTAACTTGTAAACTGATGAAACTTCATTTTATTTCTAACATATAAACTGTTATAACTCTATTTTGAAGCACATAAACTATTAAAACTTTATTTCCAACGTGTACACTATTAAAACTTTATTTCAGCTTGTAAACTGTTCAAACTTTATTTTTTATCTTGCACACTATTTAAACTTTATTTTAAAACTTGTAAACTATTGAAACTTTATTTTTAACTTGCAAACTATTGAAACTTTATTTTATTTCTAACATATAAACAGATAGAACTTTATTCTTAACTTGTAAACTGGTGAAACTTCATTCTATTTCTAACATACAAACAGATAAAACTTTATTCTTAACATACACACACTATTGAAACATTAGTTTTAACTTGTAACTCTTAAAACTTTATTTTTAACTTGTTAACGGTTGAAACTTTGTTTTATTTCTAACATACAAACAGATAGAACTTCATTCTTAACTTGTAAACTGGTGAACCTTCATTTTATTTCTAACTTGTAAACTCTTGAAACTTTATTTTGATATACAAACAGCTAAAACTTTATTTCTAACGCATACACCATTGAAACTTAATTTCTAACTTGTAAACTCTTGAAACAGTTATAATTTTATTTTTAACTTGTAGACTGTTGAAACTTTATTTTATTTCTAACATATAAACAGATAGAACTTTATTCTTAACTTGTAAACTGGTGAAACTTCATTCTATTTCTAACATATAAACAGATAGAACTTTATTCTTAACTTATAAACTTAAAGAGATAGAACTTTATTCGTAACTTGTAAACTGGTGAAACTTCATTCTATTTCTAACATACAAACAGATAAAACTTTATTCTTAACATACACACACTATTGAAACATTAGTTAAACTTGTAAACTCTTAAAACTTTATTTTTAACTTGTTAACGGTTGAAACTTTGTTTTATTTCTAACATACAAACAGATAGAACTTTATTCTTAACTTGTAAACTGATGAAACTTCATTTTATTTCTAACATATAAACTGTTATAACTCTATTTTGAAGCACATAAACTATTAAAACTTTATTTCCAACGTGTACACTATTAAAACTTTATTTCAGCTTGTAAACTGTTCTAACTTTATTCTTAACATACATACACTATTGAAACATTAGTTTTAACTTGTAAACTCTTGAAACTTTATTTTTAACTTGTTAACGGTTGAAACTTTGTTTTATTTCTATCATAGAAACAGATAGAACTTTATTTCTAACGTACACACAATTGAAACTTTATCTTATTTCTAACATACAAACAGCTGAAACGTTATTTCTAATGCACATACTATTGGAACTTTTCTTTTAACTTATAATCTGTTGAAACTTTATTTTGACTTGTAAACTGATGAAACTTTATTTCTAACTGGTAAACTTTTGAAGTTTTATTTTTAACTTGTAATTGTTGAAGCTTTAATTTTAACTTGTAAACTGTTGAAACTTTATTTTTAACTTGTAAACGGTTGAAACTTTGTTTTATTTCTATCAGACAAACAGATAGAACTTTATTCTTAACTTGTAAACTGATGAAACTTCATTTTATTTCTAACATATAAACTGTTATAACTCTATTTTGAAGCACATAAACTATTAAAACTTTATTTCCAACGTGTACACTATTAAAACTTTATTTTTTATCTTGCACACTATTTAAACTTTATTTTAAAACTTGTAAACTATTGAAACTTGTAAACTATTGAAACTTTATTTTTAACTTGCAAACTATTGAAACTTTATTTTATTTCTAACATATAAACAGATAGAACTTTATTCTTAACTTGTAAACTGGTGAAACTTCATTCTATTTCTAACATACAAACAGATAAAACTTTATTCTTAACATACACACACACACACTATTGAAACTTTATTTTCAATCTGTAAACTGTTGAAACTATATCTTTCATTTACAAATAGTAGAACGCTTAGTCTAACTTGTAAATCTTAAAACATTTCATATGGACGATGATGATAATAGATGAAATAGTGTCAAATAAATTAAGATAGCTTACACTTCTGATACAGGGATAGCAATCGACTGCGATCCATGTGTAAAGAGCTTGTTAGACTACGGAAGAGAGAAGTGTGTTATGTTGCGTGTGGCGCGTGAGTGTCCTCCCTTTCATTCCATTCATCAATTCGTCTCATTGATAGAGACAGGTAGAACTCATGGCTCTCATAACGTATGCAATGGAAAGTTTTAGGCAACCTTCGACAGTTGGCTAAATGTCGCCCTGGCGCGAATGCATACTACGTTGAGACAGAGGCAATCACTTGCAAACATGACGCAGAGAGGTTTAACAAGATTGACCATTGCCGAATGTCCCTTGCGGTATACATAGCTACGGGTTTCACCGCCGCCCTTTACAGGAACGCCCGTCGAAAGGAAGTATTACACCGAACTTCATTTGCAACGTTCAAGTTGACTGATAGCAGATTCAACTTAATGATAGTATTCGCCAGTCCGAAGACTGCCCAGGGCAAACCGCGTGGAGGTTCTATCATGTCTTGCCCCATGGTGGCCCTTAAGAGAGCCGATGGTTCATTCTCGGGATTAGGTTGACTATTGGCTTGAATAGTCAAGGGGTATGACGGTTAGGTTGTCATAAACCCTATACCGCCTAAGCCGTGCTGGTGCATCTGGCACCTTTCGGATGCGAGTGGTATTCGGAGTCCACACCTCATCCGTCCAAATGATCCTCTTGATCTTCCCCTTCTTCTCATCCTCATCCCACTCGTCGAGGATGACGAACTCGGGAATGGCGTTGTCTTCATCGATGAAGACGGGAATGTTGTCGGCAGATGTGGCTTCCATCGTGACTTCAAATTGAATGAGAAGCGCTACAATCTTCTGGCTTATATAGGGTTTTCAACAATGAATTGCTCAACAGCGAATCAGAATGCTTCAGGGATAGCAATCGACTGTGATCCATGTGTAAAGAGCTTGTTAGACTACGGAAGAGAGAAGTGTGTTATGTTGCGTGTGGCGCGTGAGTATCCTCCCTTTCATTCCATTCATCAATTCGTCTCATTGATAGAGACAGGTAGAACTCATGGCTCTCATAACGTATGCAATGGAAAGTTTTAGGCAACCTTCGACAGTTGGCTAAATGTCGCCCTGGCGCGAATGCATACTACGTTGAGACAGAGGCAATCACTTGCAAACATGACGCAGAGAGGTTTAACAAGATTGACCATTGCCGAATGTCCCTTGCGGTATACATAGCTACGGGTTTCACCGCCGTCCTATACAGGAACGCCCGTCGAAAGGAAGTATTACACCGAACTTCATTTGCAACGTTCAAGTTGACTGATAGCAGATTCAACTTAATGATAGTATTCGCCAGTCCGAAGACTGCCCAGGGCAAACCGCGTGGAGGTTCTATCATGTCTTGCCCCATGGTGGCCCTTAAGAGAGCCGATGGTTCGTTCTCGTCGTATCTGAAAATAGAAGGAAAAATAGATGAAATATATTCAAGTGATAGAGATGATATTAACTTACCATAAGAGAAATTTAGCCGGTTCGCGACCCCTTCGATGGTGATGGTTGAGGTAAGTATTTGGCCGGCAGTTTCCGCTTCCGGTGGCGCAGCTCCTTTATTTCGCCATCATGCTTTATAGAGACATGGAGACAGCGCATCTCCGCCATTGCTCCCTCGTAGCACTCAAATGTGGAATCCAAGTCCTCACTCTCAAGGATGATGCTGTCGACGATTCTGCTCTTGATGATGGGAATGTGGAGCGTTGTTCGTCTCTCTTCTTTCTTCTGACTCTCAGTCAGGCTAGTCTTTAATTGCTCAATTTTTAAATTTGATACCTCTTCTTGAGCTTTTAATGATTTTATGTAAGTCGCCTGCTCAGTAACGCGTTTTTCGCTGGCAAGCGCCCTTTCGCGGAAAGATTCTAAATTGATCACTTGTGTCTTGAGGGCCCGAATCTCGGCTACCTGACCCTTCAGGTGGAAATTGTCATCCCTAAGGGCCGAACATTCATTTTTGTAACGAGTGAGCTCATCTTTTAATTTTGTGAGTGCATATTCCTGGCTCACTTTTGCGATCTGGGTATCCTTATTCCAGCTGTTCGTCTGCTGCTTAATCCCCTTCTTTACTGGGGAAGGTGCGATTACTTTCTTTTTCGGGGAAGACTGATTTGTTGGTTTTCCTATCTCTTCCGTGTCTTTAGTAATGACGACCTCCTCAGAATCGGAGTCATCTGAGCTGTCCAAATCGCTTAGTGGGGCCTTCTCTTCTGCTGTTGATGAGGTAGTGGCCGAAGCAGCAGGCTCCAAAATTGTTGCAATAGCCTCTTGTAGTGCTGCGTCAAGATCGACTGTTTCTTCGTTGAAGAAGGGTGCGATCACTTTGCCGATGTCTGATGTTATGTAATTGTTTGCCTTTTTGAGCGGACAGTCGGCGTGGGCGATGTAAAATTCCTCATGCTCTTTGCCTTTCAAAAATTTCAGGCAATGTGTACAGCCGGAAATAACGGCTCTTTCCTCGTGGAAGTGAGGCGTATTCTTGTACTTATTAATGTGACGTTTGAATTCGCCACCCCTCTTTATTTCTCCGCAAGAGCACTTTTTAAATAAAAATTTTGAGTTGCCTCCCATTTTGTAACTTATGTATCTGTAAAGGAAGGATGAAATAGAATTACTAACAGGCGACATTGGCAGTCATTCTTATAATCATACAGCTAAATTGTGAGATTGGTGGAAAGTGTCGAACCTTTGAATCCGTTACAGGCATTACTCAGAGGGGATCTTATCCCAACTCCAAGGCCTCGGCCCACAAATCCAACCTCCCGCGGACAGAGCGTGCGTCATATCACTGTGTTGGTATCCGGACCCCGATTTTGACATGAAAATCAGTGGATTGTTTACAAAGGTTGCAAATTCCAAGCCGAAGCTTGCCTCCCACAACTTTATAAATGTCTTAGTTGAATTCAGAAGGTTTGAAAATCCCGAAAATTGCCAAAAAATAGCGAATTTAAATTTTTCAATTTTTTTAGCACTACTTATGAAATTTTATAAGTAGTCTATCACTTAGGGCAGGTCAATAGCGACCGAACCTTTTTTGAATCAAGTCAAACGGACTTGTAGAAGCAAAGTTACAAGCCTTTAAAGTTTTGGAGTCTTTTATGGCCTGGAGACGAAGGCCATCTCCTGGCTAACCTCTAAGTCTGACGCCTTAGCTGATATCAGCAATGAAATTTTCTAAGTCGGTTTCTTACAGAAACTCGGGATTTGGAATGTCCGAAGCTATCATCGGAGCTCAGAGAGACGACTTACCGTTGACTATCTCTCGTATTAATGACAAGTCTCTCTCGGTTCCCAGCTTATATAGTGTGTGGCGATCAGCTGATGACGTAACACCCATCATCCAAACACTAAAAAACCCGTCTATCTCCGGTTCTAGTGCTCCGATTGAGCTGGAAATACACCATTTCCATGTAGAATTTGACGCTGAATCCGAATCTGGCCTCCGTTTTCCCATCCGATGCTTCGTTTTGGCTCTACAGTAGGCAGCCATCGCAAAAATTCTAACTCGTTTTTCCGAAAAAATGTTGAACATTTTTCTCGCCGATTGACTTGAAACTCTCCGATTGACTTGAAACTCACCATACATATAAAGAATTTCACGCTGATTCCAAATCTGGCCTCCGTTTTCCAATCCGATGCTTCGTTTTGAAGCTAGAGCCCAAAACGTCCCAAATTCTAACTCTGTCGTTTTTCACCAATGTCCCAAAATCTTAAATGGCGTCTCACATCTAAACGAAGACAGATAGGAACAAGCCGATTCTTTCATTGAATTTGTCTCACTCTTAGCTTTCAAACGAGCTATCGCACGAAAAAATCCGTCCACTGGAAGCCAAAATCGAAGCAAGCTGTCCAGAGGGGGGGGGGACGTCAGCGAAATTTCAGAATTTGATGAAAAATGTTTTGGTGACGGTCCCAGGTCGAAATTCCACACTTTGGAAAATTTTCAAAATTTTACCCATTCAAAGTCACTCTGACACTTAGGATTTTTTCAGGTAAGCGAGCTCCGACCTAAAATCTTGTAACCGCTCTAACTTTTGAACGAAGACAGATAGGAACAAGCCGATTCTTTCACTGAATTTGTCTCACTCTTAGCTTTCAAACGAGCTATCGCACGACAAAATCCGTCCACTGGAAGCCAAAATCGAAGCGAGCTGTCCAGAGGGGGGGGGACGTCAGCCGAAAATTTTTTCTCTCCGATTTCGCTGGAAACATCCTTCCTAACCCAAAATTTCACGTAGATTCCGAATCTGGCCTCCGTTTTCTCATCCGATGCTTCGTTTGGGCGCTACACACCAAAACGTCCCAAATTCTAACTCTGTCGTTTTTTCGAAAAATGTTGAAAATTTTTTCTCGCCGATTGCCTTGAAACTCACTATACAGATAAAGAATTTCACGCTGATTCCAAATCTGAAATCCGTTTTCCAATCCGATGCTTCGTTTTGAAGCTAGAGCCCAAAACGTCCCAAATTCTAACTCTGTCGTTTTTCACCAATGTCCCAAAATCTTAAATGGCGTCTCACATCTAAACGAAGACAGATAGGAACAAGCCGATTCTTTCACTGAATTTGTCTCACTCTTAGCTTTCAAACGAGCTATCGCACGACAAAATCCGTCCACTAGAAGCCAAAATCGAAGCAAGCTGTCCAGAGGGGGGGGGACGTCAGCCGAAAATTTTTTCTCTCCGATTTCGCTGGAAACATCCTTCCTAACCCAAAATTTCACGTAGATTCCGAATCTGGCCTCCGTTTTCTCATCCGATGCTTCGTTTGGGCGCTACACACCAAAACGTCCCAAATTCTAACTCTGTCGTTTTTTCGAAAAATGTTGAAAATTTTTTCTCGCCGATTGCCTTGAAACTCACTATACAGATAAAGAATTTCACGCTGATTCCAAATCTGAAATCCGTTTTCCAATCCGATGCTTCGTTTTGAAGCTAGAGCCCAAAACGTCCCAAATTCTAACTCTGTCGTTTTTCACCAATGTCCCAAAATCTTAAATGGCGTCTCACATCTAAACGAAGACAGATAGGAACAAGCCGATTCTTTCACTGAATTTGTCTCACTCTTAGCTTTCAAACGAGCTATCGCACGACAAAATCCGTCCACTGGAAGCCAAAATCGAAGCAAGCTGTCCAGAGGGGGGGGGGACGTCAGCCGAAAATTTTTTCTCTCCGATTTCGCTGGAAACATCCTTCCTAACCCAAAATTTCACGTAGATTCCGAATCTGGCCTCCGTTTTCTCATCCGATGCTTCGTTTGGGCGCTACACACCAAAACGTCCCAAATTCTAACTCTGTCGTTTTTTCGAAAAATGTTGAAAATTTTTTCTCGCCGATTGCCTTGAAACTCACTATACAGATAAAGAATTTCACGCTGATTCCAAATCTGAAATCCGTTTTCCAATCCGATGCTTCGTTTTTAAGCTAGAGCCCAAAACGTCCCAAATTCTAACTCTGTCGTTTTTCACCAATGTCCCAAAATCTTAAATGGCGTCTCACATCTAAACGAAGACAGATAGGAACAAGCCGATTCTTTCACTGAATTTGTCTCACTCTTAGCTTTCAAACGAGCTATCGCACGACAAAATCCGTCCACTGGAAGCCAAAATCGAAGCAAGCTGTCCAGAGGGGGGGGGACGTCAGCCGAAAATTTTTTCTCTCCGATTTCGCTGGAAACATCCTTCCTAACCCAAAATTTCACGTAGATTCCGAATCTGGCCTCCGTTTTCTCATCCGATGCTTCGTTTGGGCGCTACACACCAAAACGTCCCAAATTCTAACTCTGTTAAAATTTTGAAGAAAAATTTTTTCTCGCCAATTGCCTTGAAACTCACCCTACCGATGCAGAATTTTACGCTGAATCCGAATCTGGCAGCCATTTTACCATCCACGACAACCTAGGCGGTCGCCCACGTCAACCTAGACGGTCGCCCAAGTCCACCAGGCGGTCGGACACAGACACCCAAGGCTCACACACTGACGGTCCAGAGGGGGGGGACGGCAGCGGAACCTCGCCGGCACATCACGACACTGGCGGACCAGAGGGGGGGGGGACTCAGACACGACGGCGGCCATCTTGCGCTATCTGGTGTTCGCCGTTTTCTTACTACT